>JAHUXG010002691.1:0-52844 GCA_020740815.1 Sciurus niger | reverse complement strand
TGAGAGAATAAGAAAAGGAGTGGAGGGGGCATTAGGGATGGAAAATATCCTTCAGGACAGATTTTCCCAAGTGCCAGACAATTCTGTGCCACTCCATAATTGAAACCAGATCTGAGCAACCCCTCCTACGATTATTACATCTTTGTATTTAATTGCCTTAATTTGTACACTTTAAATACTTTCCATCAATGGAGGAGGGTCCACAATCCCCCAGGCCCAGTTATGGTTCAGAATTCAGAATCTGGGCAAGGAATCATGTCACTCATACCCCAAGACCCCCATTAGAGATGTGTGGAGCTTCCTAGCAAAACCTATACATGACTATGAGAAGTCAGATTTTTAAAAAGCTCTGAATAATCTAATGTCTATTTGAGTTAGGTATGACTATCAAATGATTTGAGGAAAACAATTCCATTTACAGAGAATGTTGGATTCTGGAATTTTGCCTACAGGGTCATGAACTTGTACAGTGGGGCTGAGGTAGGTGTGATCCCACCCCAGCTGAACATGGGGGCAAGCTAAGGAAGTGGTACTGTGAGAAGCATGTTCTGACATTCCAGCGCCAACTCGAGCCTCTCTCCAGGTGCAATGGGAAGGCGTGGAGGAAAAATGGGAAGACAATACCTTTCTCAGGATGGATTTCATGGTGGCTCAATGCCAGGCAGCTGGTCCCTGTAGACACATCCAGAAATCCCAGAGCACGGAATTCCACACATGGGGTGACACCTCTTTACAAAGAATGTGGATCTGAACATGGAACACAGAGCCAGCTATACATCACGACAAAAATGCTCACATCAAAAGAGAATTAAACTGTCTATTTGAAGACTCAGCACACTTGTTCATTTGGTCAAAGACCTAATGCTGAAGGTTCTAGGCTTTTCCAACCATACAGTATCTTTCACAATTTCTTAATTCTGTCCTTGTGCAAAATCAGCAATAGGTCAGACCTAAACAAATACATTAGACTGTGTTCCAATAAAACTTTAATTACAAAACCAAGCAGTGAAGCAAAGTACAGCCATTCACTTCATGCATTGAGGAAACTGGCCAGGAGAACAACCTGCCCAAGGTGACTAGCAGCAGAGCCCAAATGGAAAGATGATGTACTCAGGGTCAAGGGTAACAGGCTTGAAGGGTCTGAGTCAGTCTGTGAAGGAACATCACCTGCTCAACTCACTGACTGTAATTTTCCTGTCCCAGGGAAAAAAAGCTCTCAGCCTCCTCATTACTATAGGACAATCTGATCCATCTAGCAAGGGATGGGAACCAAAGATAATTTAATCAGAAAGACCCAAGTATGAGGACATTATTTCTCCACTCCAACAAACACCAGTTGATCTCTTATTTGGTCTCATACTCTATGCACTATGTAAAAATGTATGAAATATGGTCTCTGCCTTTAATAAATACACAATTAAGGAGCAATAGGAGTTTGAGGGTGTGGCTCAGGGGTAGAATCCTTGCCCAGCACGCACAAGGACCTGGTTCCCTCCCAAGCACCAGAAAGCAAATGAAAAAGGGAATGTTATGATCGCTTTATAATAAAGTGCTGCAGTATAGACAAAATGCAGTTCTCAAACTTTCTTGAGAGAAATGATAGACTTCGAGATGCCACATTCCCAGCAAAGAGAGCAGCAATGGATGGAGAAAGTAAGGGACAGACCCATGTCACCCTCTAATTAGAACTCTATGGTCCAACAGCCTTCAGTAGATCCAGGGGCTTCCCTGAAGCATGGTCATATCCCCTGGGAAGGATGATGTTGGATTTCTTCTCCCAATGTCCTTCTGTACTGTACAAAGAGATGGTAGCAATGGGCATGGGAAGAAGCACATCCCAGCCCAGGAAAGAGTCTTCCCGAGAGAGATGGAGAAGGAGCAAAGAGCAGGAGACAAATGGGGAAAGAGCTCGAGGGGAAAAGAAAAATGATCCAAGAGAAGAGGATAAGGAAGAGGGAGAAAAAGAGCAGGAGGAGAGAGGGAAGAAAGGAGAAAGAGAAGAGAGAAAAGGAGAGGGGACTGAAGGAGTACACAGAGGAGGGGAGGGCAGAGGGAGAAGTGAGGGGAAGGGATCTGGCAATTGCTTTCAACTTTGTCTGCAAAGGCCCCAGGTGGGGAGGGAGCAAGGGGATGCCCAGGTCCTGCTGGCTTTGGAACATCATTGGGGTGGCTGAGCAGGGACCCAGGTGGTTCTATCATGTTGTAAAGCTCTCTGTCTTCCATGGGGAGGACTGGTTGAAGGGAGTAAGGTAAGAATGGTGGGGAGGCCCTTGCCACTGTCTGGAGAGAAAGATGAAAACTGGCAGAAGAGAGAGGACCCAGGGAACGTCTGCCCTGGGACACTGATGGGCTGCAGGAGCAAGTGTGAGGTCAGACTTGCACCTGTGTCTCCAAAACCAGGAATTTGGTGTCTGCTGAGATGGGACAATGAGAAACCAAGCAAGACTCATTGCAGGTGCAGGAGATCCCAGGAGCAACCTCGGAAGGAGAGGAAGGGAAGAGCAGAGGGCAGGGAGCAGAGCCTCTGGACCCTGGAGCATGCACCATCCCTTGCAATTCTGCCAATAGCTCCAAATATCCTGGAGGTTGAGAGTTTGTCCGTGGGCACACTGTCACCAACCCAAGCCATCTTCTAGCTTCAATGCTGGTGGCACATTTTCTTATTCAGAAATGCACAAACTAGCTATGCATGGTGGTGCATACCTGTAATTCCAGTGGTTCAGGAAACTGAGGCAGGAGGATTGCAAGTTGGAGGCCAGGCTCAGCAACTTTGTGAGACCCTAGGCCACTCAGCAATACCCTGTCCCAAAATAAAAAATGAAAAGGGCTAAGGATGTGGCTCAGTGTTTAAGCACCTCTGGTTTCAATCCCCAGTACAAAAGGAAGGAAGAAAGAAAGAAATATGCACCCCAGTCTTTGATCCAGGGTGCCACCTCCAGGGAATGGGGGCAGCTGTGGCCTGGTCATGGATGTGAATGAATCCAGGGTCTCTTTGGTCACAAGGTGGTAGGTACCTGGTCTTTAACTCTAAACCCAGGTCTTGCTGAGAGGTGAGACTCCTAATCTGGGAGGATTCCTTGTTTTCTCATTTCAGGATGGGAGGAAAGAGTCAGGTTCCAGGCAGCTGGATACCGCAGGCCTGGCTGACCCTTGGCGAAATCAGCCCTCCTGGAAGGAAATGAGGCAGCTCATCCAGTTACTAGGAGTGATCCCTCTAACCTGAAAGCGCACTGCCAATGACCCAGGGAAGAGCCCGTGCAAGGAAAGGCAGGCTCCCTCTCCAAGCAAAACTCACTTCTGGGGCACCAGGAACCCCAGTGGGGCTGAAAGGAGGCAGCCCTGAGGGAGGCAGAAGCAGTGCAGGAAGCCCCAGGTAGAGAGAGTAATAGCAGCTCACCCAGTGACCCCTTTAATCTGGAGATCCCAGGGCTGCTAACCACCACGCAATCAATTTTCTCATTACCCACTGCCCCACCAGCCCCCAAGAAGGCATCGTTATCATCCCTGTATGTGCAAGAAAACCAGGAGATGAGGTGGCTGGCTCAAAGTCACAGAACAGTTGTAAGGCAGATGCCAAATTTGGGATGGTTGCCTTTTTCTGATCATAAGGAACCCAGGAAGAAAGAGCCACTTGTAGGAGGCACCAGTACTGTGCCCCTAGAACATATTTCTCTTCATCTCTCCCTCTCTCCGTCCAAGCATGTATCCATCCACCTAGCCATCTGTTCCCATGCCTTTATTCACTTATCCATTCAGCTTTTCATCCATTGATTTGTCCATCCATCTCCATCCATTCACTCATTGACTCACCAAGCAGAATTGACACCTGTCATGTGCAGAGACTATGCAGGACTGAGGACAAAGACCATGACTATGACTGAGGCTCTGCCCACCTCATAGTGATTCTCCAAAGGATCATTTGTTTTCCACAGTATTCCAGGTCTTAGCAGTTTGCAAATATTTTATCCTTTACAGAGTCTGAAATATGGGTTTGGTTTGGTTTTGATTAGCCTTTTTTTTTTTTTGCAGTGCTGAGGATGGAACCCAGAGGCAAGCCACATACACTGAGTGACACACCCAATCCATAAATTGAGTGGTATACTCTTTCATAGCTGAAGACACTGCTGAAGTGTGGACAGGCCAGGTGGTTTCCCAGAGTGAGGATCTGGAGCTGGGGTTCCTGGAGCCTCTATGCCCTCACAGCTTCATGGCTAAGGTGACCTTCGGGTTTCTGGGAAATCCCCATGAGGCCTTCATTCACCACAGGACTTTGTACATGCTTATCTAGCAGAGTATCATCTTACCAATAAAGCTTTGATTTGGGTAGTAAAATAGCTAGCCTGATACAGATACCAGAGAAGACTTTCATGAGAGCATGAAAATAAAACTCTAGTTAGGCCAGAACAGTGCCCATCTGATGGAGCTTCTTAGATGTGAGAGATGAGCCATCCCCTAAAGCTGGAGGTCATTGGAAGCCATTGTCTGACTGGGCAGCATGGTTTATTTCTGCTCTATTTTGGGTCAGTGATAAAGGTTCCTCCTTCTCAAGGTGCCTACTATCTTTTATAGATGGACCCACTTCCTTGGTATGAGAGATACTAAGAGAAATGAGACCAGAATCTGCTGGGTCACTCCAGTTTTGTTGGGTCACTCCAGTCTTGTGTGCCATTGGAAAGCAGAAAGGGCCTCCCAGGATGAGATTACCACCTAGCCAACTGTGCATCTGAAGATGGTCACTAGATGGCTTGCTCCTTAGGAATGGAGCCATGTCTGTCTTATTTAGTAAAACATTGGGGACCATACAGGTCTGCGAGGAAATACAGGTCTGCCAGGTGAAAGTCACCCCACAAAGCTTTGCTGAATTAACGAATCCATTAATGGTGGTCCTGTGTGGAAAATTCTAGATTCTCTAGAAGGAAAGGAAGGAATCTACAAGTGAATGTGTTGATTGGCATGAGCCAGACCTCTGAGAACAAACACACTCATCCTAAAAAAATCCAGTCATTCCCTTTACTTAAGAAAACCATACAGAGGGGATGGCTGGGTGGAAGAAGATAAAGTGAGGCTGGGTGCATGCTGGACTATTCTATGCTCTTGTCAACTCCCTCCTATCAGAGAGAAGTATCCCACATGGACCAGAGTGCCTGAGTAGTGAGTTCTTTGTTTTTCTCGTGGGCGAGCTGGAGACATGACACATTCATTTACACATTAAACATTCATTTCTGCATCACCTTCTCCAAACTCACTGCAGAAAATCCACCTCCTTTTAAGATATTTTGTTTGTCTGTTTTCTTAACCAAGGCCCACTTTGTCCTCTTCATTTAGGTTTTCAATGGGCACAGGAGTGTGGGTTAGAAAGAACCCTGTGCTAGTGCTTCTTGAGAAGGGCACTCAGGGAGTCATTTAATTCTATTCTTTTCTATAGACTTGACATGTCTCTTGTTATGAAAATAAATTTGAACAATGTTCTGTTATGGATGAAGGCTACCTAAGAACAGGAGATGAAAGGTGACAATAGCCAGGAGAAGCATGCACCCTTGACTAGTTGGTGACAAGATGGCAGCTCCCTTCTCTGGTGTTTCTCATCAAAGGAGGAGAATACACCAGACTAACCACAATGGAGGGCCACAGCAAAATACCAACCAATAACTCTCAGAACTGTAAAGGTCTCAGAAACAAGGAAAGTTTGAGAAACTGTCATAGACAAGAGGAAGCTAAGGAACCAACATGACCTAAGTGTCATGTGGCATCCTGGAGGGGATCCTAGAAGAAAAAAGAACATTTGGAAAAGACTAAGGAAATCTGAGTAATAAAGTATGACTTTTAGTTAATAATAATGTATAAATATCAGTTCTTTCACTGTGATGAATACTCTGATTTACCTGTTACCATGTTAAAGATAGAGAAAACTAGGTGTGCACACATGGGAAAACTATAAAAGCTTCATGATTTTTCTGCAAATATAAAACTCTTCTAACATAAAAGATCTATTAACCAGCATGGAGACGGGCATGTGATGCATGCCTGTAATCCTAGCAACTTGGGAGGTTAAGGCAGGAGGATTGCAAGTTAGATACCTGCCTCAGCAACTTAGTGAGGCCCTAAGCAGCATAGTGAGACTTTGTCTCAAAATAAAAAATAAAAGAGACTGCGAATGTAGTTCAGTGGTTAAGCACACCTGGGTTCAATCACCAGTATAAAAAAAATTGTCACATTAAGTGAAGTCACTCGATGGGTCCTCAACTCATCCAGTTGACCCCTCCACACATGTTCTTAAGCCACAGCCAAAGGCTGTGCATGGGTGGAAGAAGAAACTACCAAGGAAGAAAGAGGCACCATTCCCATGGGAAGCCACATGGACCCAGTTCCTCACTGTCACACACCAACCCTCGCCATGCTGGGTATTGCCTGCCCTCCTGAGTCAGCAGTTTCTGCTGAGGCTGCCAAGTGGGAAATTAGGGGAATCCTAAATTAGGCCCAGCAGATGCCTGCATGTTAATGACCTTGGCATTCCCTCTCACCTTTTATCCAGGGGATCTCAAAGAACTCATCTAAACTCACAGAACCCCTGCTATTATTAACCCATTCTACAGATGAAGAGACAAACATGAAGTCATGCCAGTTGCACAATGGGTTGGTAGCTCTGTCCCCTGACCCTCCAGGCAGGAGGAATTGGATTCTCAGGGGCAGCAGCTAGTTCCCTGGAATTCTCACGGTCTCATAGAGGCCAAGGGGAAACAGAAACTTTGAAGTCAAGACAGATGGGGCCTCATGTGTGCAGCTGGGTTGGGTACCATCAGAAGTTCTGTGTGACTCAGTTTTCCCCACATGTGAAATGTAGAGTAACAGACATGTCAGGAGGCACTGTGGACAGCCTGAAGATAGCATAAGCACAGCGGGCTGGTAACAGGCAGGGACAAAATTTCCCTGGGATTCAATGCCTTGGAGTCTCATTGACTCTCACTTGAGGAGCAGGAGACACTGCTGGTGGCACAGGTCTCGGGATAGGGAGCTAAGCATGCACAGGAGGGACAGAGCTCTTGGGAGGTCAGGTGAGCTTTGATCAAGCCTCCAGTCAGCTGCCAAGAGAGGCCTCTGGGAATGGCCATGATGAGGGAGACTCCCATGGGCTGCCTCTGGGAGAAGATTCCTGGAGATGGAGGGAGTTTGCATTCTGCTCCAGTCCTCTCCCTTGATGGCACAGGGACCTGTGGGTGGTCCAGCTAGTCCTCACCTGTCAGCTCCTCCTGCTGGATGGTCAGTGAGTTTGTGGGGGGGCAGGCACCGCCCCGCCCACCCTAAGCAGTGAACTCTACATACAGGTGCTAGGCTTGAAAACAGGCTCCCGCTTCTAGCCCATCTGACCTCCCTGGGGGCAGTCACAGCAGCCCCAGTCACTCAGAGTGGAGTCACTCCTTGTGCCTCACACGCACATGCTCACATACACATGCAAACATGCACCAAATACACCATCAGATACATACATACACACATGCACACACTCCTACTCACACATACACAGAAACCCACAACACATTCACACTCCCTGGGGACCACGAGTTCCCAAGGCAAGGCAGGAAAGCCAACTCAGGGATGGAGGGCCTCGCTGAGGGGAAACCACACCTCGGGACCTGCTGGGCCTGCCAGTGACAGAGCTGGAGTGTGAGGGACAGAAACCAAGCATCCATCCTCAGTGTGAGACACTGTGCCAAGCCCTGGCCACATAAATGCAAATAACATCTGGGACTGGGGGTTGGTGAGCTAAGTGTCCCAGAGTGAAGGCCAAAGTACACCCTCTAGGGGTATCCATGGAGCAGCAGGCCTGGGAGCCACAGTCCCACCCACCCACTGAACACATGATGGAAACCTCCCTGAGCCAGGAGCTGTGCCTGGAGTGGGTGCACAGGGCCACATCAGAGCCACAAGTGCCAGGGAACATACCTCAGGTGACAGGGCAGAGAGTGAGGTATGGGGGTGGTTCAGGTGGCCAAGGAGGGTCACTGAGAGGTGTCCTTGGGAGAGAAAAAGGGGGGGCTGAAGTTCCAGTTTGGAAGAGCATCACATGCAGTGGGAAAGCCCCAACAGGAGACAGAGGAAGGAGGATCTCAAGTTCAAAGCCAGCCTCAGCAAAAGTAAGGCACTAAACAACTCAGTGAGACTCTGTCTCTACATAAAATAATGAATAGGGAGGCTCTTTCCATGGGGCAATCCAAGATGGTGGACTAGAGGGTGACTGCATCTCCAGTCGCTCCAGAACCCAGGATTCAATAAGGGGAGGCATTGAGAGACTCAGACTAAAATAGAGCCATGGGTGAGTCTCCCCCACCGGGTGAAACTCAGCCTGGGTGGCAGGCATGGATAGGGGCAGCTTATCAGAGCAGGGCAGGGCAGCTAGAGTCTTCCCCAGATAGCCATGCACACTCGGGTGGTGGGCTCATCCCACATGGCCAGCTTCTTGGAGCAGGCCCCCCAGTGAGAGCTGTTCCACACAGAGCCAGCTACAAGCCCTGGAACCAGTAGTGGGCTAGGGGCAGCTTTCTTTGGAAGCACTGCATTATCAAGTTCCTCCAAGACTTCAGGCTACTGAAGGTTGGGAGGTGATACACTACAGGGACACTATAAGTCAATAGAGGAAATCTGCAATATCTCAGAGTCCCACTGACATCTCAGCAATATGAGAAAACAAGGGAAGAAAATGTCCCAAATAAACCTAGATACTATATCAATAAAACCCAATGACAGCACAGCAGAAGAAATGTCAGAAAGCGAGTTCAGAATGTACATAATTAAAACAATCAGGGAAACAAATGAGGAGATGAAAGAGCAAATGCAAGCATTGAAGGAAGAGATGAAAGAGCAAATGCAGGCATTAAATGCTCACACCAATCAACAGTTAAAAGAGCAAATACAGGAAGCAAGAGATCATTTCAATAAAGAGTTAGAGATACTGAAAAAAAACAGAAATCCTTGATATGAAGGAAACAATAAACCAAGTTAAAAACTCCATAGAAAGCATAACCAATAGGATTGAACACCTGGAAGACAGAACCTCAGACATTGAAGACAAAATATTTAATCTTGAAAACAAAGTTGAACAAACTGAGAAGATGGTAAGAAATCAAGAACAGAACCTAAAAGAATTATGGGATATCATGAAAAGGCCAAATATAAGAATTATTGGGATTGAGGAAGGCTTAGAGAAACAAACCAAAGGAATGAACAATCTATCCAATGAAATAATATCAGAAAATTTCCCAAATCTGAAGAATGAAATGGAAAACCAAGTACAAGAGGCTTATAGGACTCCAAATACACAAAATTAAAACAGACCCACACCAAGGCACATTATTATGAAAATACCTAACATACAAAATAAAGACAGAATTTTAAAGACTGTGAGAGAAAAGAATCAAATTACATTCAGGGGGAAACCAATAAGAATATCAGCAGATTTTTAAATCCAGACCCTAAAAGCTAGAAGGGCCTGGAACAACATTTATCAAGCCCTGAAAGAAAACAGATGCCAACCAAGAATCTTATACCCAGCAAAACTTACTTTCAGATTTGACAATGAAATAAGATCCTTCCATGATAAACAAAAGCTAAAGGAATTTACAAAAAGAAAGCCAGCATTACAGAACATTCTCAGCAAAATATTCCATGAGGAAGAGATGAAAAACAACAATGCAAATCAGCAACAGGAGGCGCTAGCCTAAAGGAATAGCCAAATAAAGGAGAAACCAAATCATGTCAAAAAACAAAAATGAGTCAAATGACTGGGAATACAAATCATATCACAATAACAACCCTGAATGTTAATGGCCTGAACTCATCAATCAAAATACATAGACTGGCAGATTGGATTAATAAGAAAAATCCAACAATATGCTACGTGCAAGAGACTCATCTCATAGAAAGAGATACCAACAGACTAAAGGTGAAAGGATGGGTAAAAACATACCATGCACACGGACACAGCAAAAAAGCTGGAGTATCCATCCTCATTTAAGATAATGTGGACTTTAAGCCAAGTCAGAAGGGATAATGAAGGACATTATATGCTGCTTAAGGGAAGCATAAATCAGCAAGACATAACCATCATAAATATCTATGCCCCAAACAGTGACTCATCCATGTACGTCAAACAAATCCTTCTCAATTCCAGAAATCAAATAGACCACAACACAGTAATACTAGGCGATTTTAACACACCTTTCTCACCACTGGATAGATCTTCCAAACAAAAATTGAATAAAGAAACCATAGATATCAATAACACAATCAACAATTTAGACTTAACTGACATATATAGAATATACCATCCAACAAAGAATGAATACACTTTCTTCTCAGCAGCACATGGATCCTTCTCTAAAATAGACCATATTTTATGCCACAAAGCTACTGTTAGCAAAGACAAGAAGACAGAGATACTACCTTGTACTCTATCAGATCATAATGGATGGAAATTAGAAATAAATGACAGAATAAAGCACAGACTTCTCCAATACATGGAGATTAAATAATACACTATTATATGATGAATGGATAACAGAAGACATCAGGAGGGAAATAAAAAATTCTTAAAGTAAATGAGAACAAAGACACATCATATCAAAATCTCTGGGACACTATGAAAGCAGTACTTAGAGGAAGATTTATTTCATGGGGCTCATTCAAAAAAAGAAGTAGAAATCAACAAATAAACAACTTAACACTACAGCTCAAAGCCCTAGAAAAAGAAAAGCAGACCAACACCAAAAGTAGTAGAAGACAGGAAATAATTAAAATCAGAGCAGAAATCAACGAAATTGAAACAAAAGAAACAATTAAAAAATTAACAAAATAAATAGTTGGTTCTTTGAAAAAATAAACAAAATTGATAAACCCTTAGCCACAATAACAAAGAGAAAGAGGGAGAAAACTCAAATTACTAAAATTCAGAATGAACAAGGAAATATCACAACAGACACGAGTGAAATACAAAACATAATTAGAAGCTATTTTGAAAATCTATACTCCAACAAAACAGAAAACCTAGAAGACATCAACAAGTTTCTAGAGAAATATGAATTACCTAAAGTGAACGAGGAGGATATACACAACTTAAATAAATCAATTTCAAGCAATGAAATAGAAGAGGTCATCAAAAGTCTACCAACAAAGAAAAGTCCGGGACCACATGGGTTCTCAGCCGAGTTCTACAAAACCTTTAAAGAAGAGCTCATTCCAATACTCCTCAAAGTATTCCATGAAATAGAAGAGGAGGGAACCCTCCCAAACTCATTCTATAAAGCCAATATCACCCTGATACCTAAACCAGACAGAGACACATCGAGGAAAGAAAATTTCAGACCAATATCCTTAATGAACATCGATACAAAAATTCTCAACAAAATTTTAGCAAATTGCATACAAATATGTATTAAAAAGATAGTGCACCACGATCAAGTGGGTTTCATCCCAGGGATGCAAGGTTGGTTCAACATCAGGAAATCAATAAATGTCATTCACCATATCAACAGACTTAAAGTTAAGAATCACATGATTATTTCAATAGATGCAGAAAAAGCATTTGATAAAATACAGCATCCCTTCATGCTCAAAACACTAGAAAAATTTGGAGTAGTGGGAACATTTCTTAACATTGTAAAGGCCATGTACACTAAGCCCATGACCAATATCATTCTAAATGGTGAAAAACTGAAAGCATTCCCCCTAAAAACTGGAACAAGACAGGGATGCCCTCTTTCACCATTTCTATTCAACATCGTCCTTGAGACTCTAGCCAGAGCAATTAGAAAACCAAAGAAATTAAAGGGACAGGAATTGGAAAACAAGAACTCAAACTATCCCTGTTCGCTGATGACATGATTATATATTTAGAGGAACCTGGAAATTCCACCAGAAACTTTTAGAACTCATAAGTGAATTCAGTAAAGTAGCAGGTTACAAGATCAATGCTCATAAATCCAATGCATTTTTATACATAATTGATGAATCTTCAGAAAGAGAAATTAGGAAAACTACCCCATTCACAATAGCATCGAAAAAAATAAAATACTTGGGAATCAATCTCACAAAAGAGGTGAAAGACCTCTACAATGAGAACTACAGAACACTAAGGAAAGAAATTAAAGAAAACCTTAGAAGATGGAAAGATCTCCCATGTCCTTGGATAGGCAGAATTAATATTGTCAAAATGGCCATACTGCCAAAAGTGCTATGCAGATTCAATGCAATTTCTATTAAAATCCCAATAATGTACCTTACAGAAATAGAGCAAGCAATTATGAAATTCATCTGGAAGAATAAAAAAACCCACAATAACTAAAGAAATCCTCAGTAGAAAGAGCAAAGCAGGGGGTATCACAATACTAGATCTTCAACTCTATTACAAAGCAACAGTAACAAAAATGGCATGGTATTGGTACCAAAATAGACAGGTAGATCAATGGTAAAGAATAGAGGACATGGACACAAACCCAAATAAATACAATTTTCTCATACTAGACAAAGAGGCCAAAAGTATGCAATGGAGAAAAGATAGCCTCTTCAACAAATGTTGCTGGGAAAACTGGAAATCCATATGCAACAGAATGAAATTAAAGCCCTATCTCTCACCCTACACAAAACTCAACTCAAAATGGATCAAGGACCTCGGAATCAGACCAGAGACCCTGCATCTTATAGAAGAAAAACTAGGTCCAAACCTTCAACTTGTTGGCTTAGGATCAGACTTCCTTAACAGGACTCCCATAGCACAAGAAATGAAAGCAAGAATCAACAACTGGGATAGATTCAAACTAAAAAGCTTTCTCTCAGAAAAGGAAATTATCAGTAATGTGAAGAGAAAGCCTACAAAGTGGGAGAATATTTTTGCCACTCATATGTCAGATAGAGCGCTAATTTCCAGAATCTATAAAGAACTCAAAAAACTCTACACCAATAATACAAATAACCCAACCAACAAATGGGCTAAGGAAATGAACAGACACTTCACAGAAGAAGATATACAAGCAATCAACAGATATATGAAAAAATGTTCAACATCTCTAGTAATAAGAGAAATGCAAATCAAAACTACCCTAAGATTTCATCTCACCCCAATTAGAATGGCGATTATCAAGAATACAAGCAACAGTAGATGTTGGCAAGGATGTGTGGAAAAAGGTACACTCATACATTGTTGGTGGGGTTGCAAATTAGTGTAGCCACTCTGGAAAGCAGTATGGAGATTCCTCAGAAATCTTGGAATGGAACCACCATTTGACCCAGCTATCCCACTCCTTGGCCTATACCCAAAGGACTTAAAATCAGCATGCTACAGAGATACAGCCACATCAATGTTCATTGCTGCTCAATTCACCATAGCAGATTGTGGAACCAACCTAGATGCCCTTCAGTTGATGAATGGATAAAGAAACTGTGGCATATATATACAATGGAATATTACTCCACCATGAAGAATGATAAAATTATGGCATTTGTAGGAAAATGGATGAAATTGGAGAGTATCATGCTAAGTGAGATAAGCCAATCTCAAAAAACTAAAGTAGGAATGATCTTGCTGATAAGCAAATGAGGACATATAATGGGGGGTGGGAGGGGTTAGCGTTAGGGTTAGGGTTATGTTTAGGGTTAGGGCTAAGGAGGGTGGTAAGATTGGAGGAAGGAAGTACTGTATAGAGTGAAAAGAGTGGTGGGAGGGGTGGGGGAAGGGAAAAAATAACAGAATGAATCAAACAACATTGCCCTATGTAAATTTGATTACACAAATGGTGTGCCTTGACTCCATGTACAAATAGAGAAATAACATGTATCCCACTTGTTTACAATAATAAAAAAAAAGACGAATAAAATAATGTATAGGACTGGGGAGGTGTCTTAGTGGTCAAGTGCCAGAGTTCAATTCCTGGTACAAAAAAATAAAAGCCCAAACAAGACCAGCTCAACTGGTCCCAGTGTTGTGCAGGGGGATGAAGGGGAGCCCAGATGATTCGAGTGTGCATGCTGTGACAGCTACCAGGTTTCCATGATGACGTCAGGGAAGAGGATGTGCCCCTCTACTGAAACCGGGAGGTGGACTGTGCCTCACTGGAAGAGCCTGGAGGCTCAAGAATCAATCCACTTCCGATCTTGGACACAATAGTCTCTGAGTGGGCAGAGGGGTTTTATGATCATATGCTGTTTCACCCGGGGAAAGTGGAATGGAAAAGAGGATAAAATGCCTACTTAAGAACCCAAAGAGGACTGGGGTTGTGGCTCAGTGGTAGAGCACTGGCCTGGCATGTGTGAGGCCCTGGATTCGAGCCTCAGCACTGCATATAAATAAACAAATAAAATAAAAGATCCATTGACAACTTAAAAAATATTTTTTGAAAAATAACCCAAAGATACTCAGGAGTGAATCGTGCCTGCAGCTCTGTAATCACGGTGAGAACCAACCAGCACCATGTATGATTAAAAATGGTTTTGCCTCTGGGTGTTCAGATGAGAGCTGACAATTGCTTTTTCTTTTTTCTTTTTGAAAAATATTTTCTGTATGATCACATCATCTTTCCAATTTAGAGGGGAAAAAACATAAATACTTTCTGGCAAATCCAAATGAATCCTGTAAATGAAATTGCACTTGGGGGCCCTTTCCCAGCTTGCCTACATTCTGCTTCATTCCTCTATGCCCAGAGGAGCTAGGTCATCACTACCGGGCTACAGGATTGAAGAGGTGTGAAAGCCAAGCTGTGAGCAATACACCTTTCCATTGAACTTCAGAGATCAGAGCCAATTGCCTATAAATATAGTTTTCATACCAGGCCTTAATCTCTTTCATACATTCTGCCCTCCCTATTTTTTTAAACTTTTTCCATCCATTAGGGGAGTACTAGTTGATAGTTACATGGTACAACACAAAGAAAAAGAAAAAAGAAAAAAAGTTCAGGACTCTGATGACCAAAGCCATCAAAATTCATGACCTACATAAAAACTTTCTTTTGTACATCTAACACTCTTTTCTGAAAAGGGAGGGTTCTACTTACTACAAATTGTTGACAGTGCTAGTTTTTATTATTAAGAGTAAATTATAGAACACCACCTTCTGAAACCAGAGAGGAGTTTTTATTAAAAAAGGAAGTCAAGATCTTCACATTTAAATGTAGAAACAAGTTCCTAAAGAATAACAACAAATTCCTGCATATAGTGTTTACCATGTGTCACTCTTTCTGTGTTTACTGCTTTAGCTTTTGTGACAACCATTTTGCTTTTGTAAAAACACTATCACCTTTTTACAAATAAGGAAACTGAGGAACAGAGAGGTTACCCATCTTGCCAAGGGTCACAGCTATTAAAGAAAGAAGGTGAAATTCAAACCAGGCAATCAGGCTAACCATTCTTTTTCATGGTCAACTGCCATCGTTATAACTAATTTTTGTTACTATAGATACAATGATTATTGACAGTTTGTATTTGTAGCTTGCTGTATGTATGAGGCCTTTTGGCATATCCATTTTCTGAACCTGACCGGATGTGATAAATGTGAATTGAAGTTAAATGAAGTTGTACCTGTAAATGGACTCATCACACCGATCCATTTTGATGTCCCAAGACCTGAACATGAGGTCAATTTTATAACTGTATTATAAGCAGATAAATCTCAGTCTTCATGGTTGGATGTGTAGAAAGAGGTGAGAAGATGGAAACTAAATGGCTTCAGACTAAGGAAAGGGAGAAGGGAAAGGAGGCATTCCCAGGGCCACCAGTTTCCCAGGAGATCCAACATGGTGACCCTTTCACAGGTCAGCTGTAAGGGGTCAGGGGAAAGGGGCCCAGAGGGAGCTTTTACAGAGTGAGTCATTACTGTGTGGAGTGAACAACTCTCAAAGGAAGCAGAGAAGTTTTTATCCCTGAGCATGCTTAAAGAAGAGGGAGACAGACACAGGAAATAAAAGATGTGTTCTTTGGGAGCCAGACATGCCTATATAAATTGCAGAGACCATTGTCTTCTGCAAAGTCTGCTTCTAAACAGTAGAAAGGAGCTAGAGTCAAAATGGCCAGATAAGTGACAGGCCTATATTGATGCCCCTCCATTCTGAGTTCATGTCAAAGGATGGGTGCTGTCTGAGAGGAGCTCAGATGCCTTGGTGCAGTGGAAATCTTCCCTTCCCATTTCCTGAGCTTCCCTGACCAGTGATTCCCTCACCAAGCAGACCATCTGCTGGTGTCCCATGCATCCTATGCTTAGTGGTCACCCCTTGAGGCCTACTGTGTGTCTGCCTACCCATCCTCTCCCAGGATGACCACTTTCCTTTATACAATTGCCAAAGGGGGGATGTTTAAGTGGTTCCTGGGCTGTCCCATTTCTTCTCTCAAAGGCAGTTTCCCTAATTCCCTGCATGAATTTGGATACTTTCCTCACCTCCTAACATTCCTAGTTAGAATATTTGCACCATTGTGTTGCAACTGTAGTTTAATCTTCTCCCCCAACTAGACTTTGAACAAAACCAGAGAACGGCAATTTAGTGCCATTAAGCACTCTGACTCTCTGGTCAGATGCCATGTGACCTCAACCGCATGCCTAGATTTCTCTATGCCTTCAGCTCCTCCTCTGCAAAGTGGGGATCATCATCATGCTGACCTTACATGAGTGTTGTGGAAACCCTAATGAGATCATGCATTTTAGCATAATATGGAGCACAAAGTCTGTCACTATTATCAATCCATGTCTAAACCCTGAGTCTAGCACTGTCCTAGGCTATAAAAGTACACCCTAGCAATCAAGCACAATCATTTTGGGCATTTCTTTTAACAGAAAATATTTTTGTTCAAATTTAAACTTAGGTAAAAAACAGTACAGAGAATTAATTTTAGAGAATCAGTGCTGAGGCCAGATTACCTGGATTTGATTTTGCTTCTCTTATCTATGTGGTTTTGGGAAGGTTATTTAAACTCTCTGTGACTGGGTGTATGGCTCACACCAGTGAATCTCAACTACTAAGAAAGCTGAGACAGGTGGATCACAGTTTCAGAAACTTAGCAAAACCTTATTTCAAAATTTAAAAACAAAAATGTTTTAAATGCTAGAGATGTAACTCAGATGTAAAGTGCTGCTGGGTTTAGCCTCACTGTTTAAAAATAATAAGTAATTAAAATTAAAAATAAATCAAAAACCCCTCTGTTCCTCAATTTCTTAAATTTCTCACCTATGAAATGTGGATAATAATGTATAATATGGAGGGTTGTCATGAGAAATAAATGAGCTTCCTATGGGGAAGGTTTAACATGATGAATTTCCTAGAAGCACTTTGCAAATGGCTCACCATTAGGTATTATTAGGATCCCAGCACATAAAGGAGCTAAAGCAGAGGAAGAAAGGGAAGCTGGTCCTCTGCCCGATCATCTTCCACCACAATTCCCTAAGAAGCTCCTAAAGTAAAGCCATGCTTGAAAGTAATATCCAGGAAAGGGGTTTTGAAGGCTCCTCTTCCTAGCCTTGGCTTTCCACAGCTTATCTTCCCCACCCTGCATCTGTGAGATGGATGAGCATGCTTGCAGGAGGAGAGAACCCTGGTTATCTGCTACTGCATAACAAACTACCCATGAAGAACTGGTTTCAGATAATGACAGTTCACAGTCATTCATGTTCACTCACAGATCTGTGATTTGTCAGGGATCCACAGAAATCACTCATCTCTCTTCTGTGCAGAGATGAGGGAAGGCCCAAATGTCACCCACGATGTGGCCCATTCACACGGCAAGTCTTTGCATCAGCCAGGACCTAGTTTTTATGCACCCGGACTTCTATTTTTTATTGGTGCATTAAAATTATGTGTAATAGCAGGATGCATTATGCCATAGTCACACATGCACAGGCATGATTTGCTCAACCTGGATGCCCAGTGGCTTCCCTTTCTCCATGTGGACTGCCTCATAAAGTTTCCTGTACTTGTTGGCAGCATGGCTGCTGGTCCCAAGAACAAGTATTGCAAGAGTCCCAGAAGGGAGCTGAGAGGTTCCTGTGACCTAGGCCTGGACTTCTTGAGTAGCACTTCTACCACATTCTATTGACCAAACAAATAACTGAAGCTTGACACAACATCAATGTTTATAGCAACTCAATTCACAGTAGCTAAGCTATGGAACCAACCTAGATGCCTTTCAACAGACGAATGGATAAAGAACGTATGGTATATATACACAATGGAATATAATTCAGCCATAAATAATAATGAAATTCTGGCATTTGCTGATAATGGAGGGAGTTAGAGAATATCATGCTAAGTGAAATAAGCCAAACCAAAAGAATCAAAGGCCAAAAGTTTTCTCTGATATGCAGAAGCTAATTCACAATAAGGGTGTGAAAGAGAGAGGGAAGAATAGAGTTACTTTAGGTTAGGTAGAGGGGAGTGCAGGAAGGGGAAGGAGCATGGGGTTATGAAGGATAGTAGAGTGAAACAGACATAATTACCTTAGTACATGTATGACTGCATGATGGATGTGATTCTGTAATATGTATAATCAGAGAAATGAAAATTTACACTCCATTTATGTATGATCTATCAAAATGTAAAAAAAAAATTAAAATTAAAAAAATTAGAAAATAAAAAAGAAGAGGGCAGCTACCAATAGACCTAAAAGGCCTGAAAGGCAAGATATTCTTGGGAGAAGTAAGAGATGAAGAGTTCAATGTTCTGGGTTTGAATCAGAATTTCATCACTCAATAGCTGTGCCATCTTAGGGAGCTGACTTAACCTCTCTGAGCTGCAGTTTTCACATTAACCTCTTCAGTGAAAATGAAGTCAAATCCTTTATGAGAACATGTATACCTACACAGCGCCTGGTCTAAAGTGGACATCAAACATGTTTCTCCTCCAGACCACTCATTGTTATCACTAAGGAAGCGCCGGGCACTCTACCAGGACAGTTTTAACACCAAAACAGGATTTGATGGAAGGGTGTGGTATTCTCATTCTCAAAAAATTCCAGGACAAGAAAGGAAACATCTCCTCTGGATGGCTTTGGGGATAGCAGACCCATTTGAGTTCATGGAACTCCTAAAAATCAAGTGTCCTTAGGCCCCAGGTTTCAGTCCCTAGATTCAACAGGCACCCAATTTTCTAGGTGCATCCTCCTCTTCTGTAGCTACCGAATTGCTGCCATTAAAACATTCCTTGAGAAATCAGGGATTTAATACACAACACACCAGACTCTGCACTCCCTGAGGAGACCGGGCTGGTCTACTCACCCTCATCCCTGACATCCTGTCACACTCTCCATGTCACATGCCCCTAATGTTCATTAGCCAACTGCTCCATAGAGCTTCCAATTATGGGTTTCCAGGCCCCGACTCCTGCCATCTGACCAGAATTAAAAACAGGAACTCAATCCCTGGCAGAAATTTCCAGACAGCAAAACATGTAGACATGAAATCCTCAGAGTCCAGGCTCTGAACTCTGGTAACCCTCTGTGGTCCGCGGATGGCACATGGTTCGCATATGGAACCCCATTGACATCACTGGGAATTTCATGGATGGAACAAACCCGAGGGCTGTGTAGAAGTTTGCAGCATGAAAGTGTCAAGAAGAGGCACTTTTTTACCCAGGCACTTGCAGCACTGCCCAGATCATGCTGGCAGAGGAGGTCACTTACTAGGTGCCCTTCCCAAGGACATGGGGCAGAGGCCAGGCCTGGTCTCCTGGGGCCCCAAAGTGGGAGCTTGGGTTGGTTCCACAGGGGCAGCCTGGTGTGGCTTCCCTCCCACATCCTGCATTCAGTTCCCCACCTGGGTCCCCTGCCCTCTGCCTCCCAACTCTTCACAGACAGAAACGAAAGACCCATTACAAAGTTATGAGCTCTGTCTCACATGTGCCACAGAGTTAGACAGCGGCCAACCCCACTTTGACATAAAATGTCTAACATATTGCCCACATCTGATTTCTGTCCCTGTGTTTACAGTACTGGAACCTGGAAAAGAAAAGCAGCAGAGAAAAGTGGTAGGGCCAGGGTGGCAGGAGGCAGGGTGGGGGAGGCAATAAATGCCAAGCTCCTTCAAAGGGCCATGTCCTTACCTGTGGTTTTTGAACACTTCCTCTTTCCCTAGCCATCCTGGGCTTCATCAGAGGAGTATTTACATCCAACACCATTACCAGCAGGGGAGAAGGGAATTGAAGGCCCCTGCCCTCTGTTCCCAGCCCCTCCATCAAATTCCTCCCATCTAGGAAGGGGTAAAAGACTTCAATGGGATTTTGAAGATCTTAAAAGTCAACCCACTTGTTTAAAATGGAAAAAGATCAATAATAGGATCCCTGTGTCCACTTCTGGTGCAGAGGGAGAAAGCTGTCTCCTAGCTTCTCCTGTCTGCCACATCAAGCATTGAGTTTGAGGTTTATCTTGGATAGACCAGCAGCCCTTCAAGCTGCCAGTGGATGGCCCGGTTCCATCGATGCCAAGAACCCCATCCTCAGCACTCCAGTTCTGGCATCCTCCCCTGGCTCTTCCTTGGAACCCTCTCCAAGTCCTCAGTTGGAACCTGCAACCCTGATCATGGTCAACCAAACTGAGGAAACAGAAGAGAGCAGTGTTGATGATCAAGACAAAGGAAATAGTGCCTGTTGGCAGGTCAAGGGCTGGATGATTGTTTTCTCCATCCCCAAGCTGGGAAAAGCCTAACCATAAGGGACCAAAGAGTTTGGTTAGGAATAAGATTTGGTTTTCCAAAGCAATAGCCCTATCTGGCATTTTCTTTCCATATTTTTAGGCCAGATATGCATCACCACCTTGGCCCTGGACTGGTCTGGGTTTTGCTTGGCCACAGAGATGTCAAGGAGCTGTGTTGGGTTGAAGGGTGATTTATCAGGGATGTCACATTTCCAAGAGGTATTGTGTTGAGGCATGCAGTGTGCAAGCCACCATCTGATTTAGGGATTATCTCCTAAGGCATGTCAGGATGCAGTGCTGTGTTGGCTCAGGGGAACCATCAAGGTGGGCTGTGAGGCTGCCTTTGTGTGTGGTGTTGTGTTGGGCCAGTGGCATGGCAGGACCTGGGGGTGGGGGCTTGGTCTGTTCACCACTGGGATGACTGTCCTGGCACACAGTCCAGCCTCCCCCACTGCTCTCCCCTGCACAGAAGCTGATGGTTTTCAGGAGACAGGACTGTGTCTCCTCAGAGCTCATGGAGACCTGGCGATTGGCTGCACACCAAGACCAGCCCCCAGGATGCTCCTGCAGAGGGCAATGAGCTCTTGAGTGACTGCAAACTCCAGTTTCACTCTCTGCCACAGCCTTACCCCTGCACAGTGCCTCCAGCTGAGTCTCAAGGTTCGTCTCTTCACTTGGGTGCTCCAAAATGCTTCCTACACTCACTAGGACTAGAAACACAATGGCCACTAGGGGAGCTAGGGATGACAGAACAGGGCCATCACTGCTTCCTCAAGCACTGCACTGTATGAACAGGCAGATTTCTCCCTTGCCCTAAGCTACTGTCATCCAGGCACCTTATCCTGGGAAAGTGGACCACCAACACCCCTGGTAGAACATTGCCAAGGTGGATCACCTCCTAGGAGGTGTCACAAAACTAGCAGCTGACCCTCATCTCATGCTGGAAGTGGGTCAAGCATAGAATCCAGCTCTTCCTATGCCTCATCTCCTCTCAAGTTTAGGGTGCCCCAGGTCAGAGGTAGTACTAGCTTTGCTAAATTGATCCACTCACCAAGGCATTCAGAAATGTTTTTAGAGATTACTGTGTGCCGGGCACTATTCTTGGCACTGGGGTGGCATCAGGGAACAAAACAACCAAAAATCACAGCTCACCAGTCTAGGGTATTGGTAAACTGAGCTTCAGAGGAGAGACATTTGCCTAAAACCACAGAGGTAGTGAC
This sequence comes from Sciurus niger, assembly GCA_020740815.1. Taxonomy (NCBI): domain Eukaryota; kingdom Metazoa; phylum Chordata; class Mammalia; order Rodentia; family Sciuridae; genus Sciurus; species Sciurus niger. Next base: position 30,975 of record JAHUXG010002691.1, on the reverse strand, counting down.
CAGTAAGGCTCAGGATCAGCCCCAGAGCTGCCTACCTTCAAAGGTCTAACATAGGTTGTATCAATCACACACATTACATTGATAATAAGTCATTTAATTTGTCCTTTGGGGATGCATTGACAGGCTTTGGTTTTGAGGGATTTGGTTTGTGGTTTCTGTTTTCTGTGTGAGCCACTGTGTGCCAGATTCTAGTGGCTTGGTCAAATAGCTCAGGGTACAACTTCTGCTGCTTCCAGTGCTGAAGCACTCATGGAGGATTGGGGCTGAATTTAGAAGTCCCACTCCTTGCTTGAATCACAGCTGGCATCTCTGAGCTCCAAGGGACATTACCAGTGTGTGATAAAGAACAGGGCTGAAACTCTGGCTGGGACAATCCACTCCCAGGACAGAGAGGGCTGTCATAATGTAAAAGGCAGCATTTTAGTTTTAAACCAGGGCCAGTTTGCCTTGTGGGAGTCAAGGCTTCCCTCCCTCTTGGGATGGCAGAAGAGAGGATTCCACAAAGAGCAAGAGATCCGGGCTTGAGAGCTGAGGGTCCAAGTCCTCTCTGCACATTTTCTCAAAGCTGGACTGGTCATCTTGCTTCTCTGAGACCCAATTTCTTCATGGGTTAAATGTTCTTAGCACTTAACCGACAGCTGTATGGAGGAGTATTGAATGGGAATATGTACAGGGAGCACTTTGTGTATCAGAAGGACCTACACATGAGATGTGAGGTGAACGCCAGCTGCCAGAGACCAGCCCTCCAGTTAGGAACCACAAAATACCAACCTTGAGATGGTGAAAACAGAGTGCAGGTCTTCAACAGAGAAGGCCAAGCAGGGGTGGTGAGGAAAAGAAAGGAAACTCACATTGACATATTGTGTGTATCTCAGTCCCTGTACTTGGGAGACATTTGGGGCCTTTAGACATAACTTCATTCTAGATCACCATAGGAGCCCTGGTCACCAGACACAAATGGAAACACTTCCATTCAAACCTAGAACAGCCACACTCCAACATGTATCTTCTGTCCCTTTATCACTTCCTTTTCCTGAAGTACACCCTGAAAGAAAGTTGAATACACTGGATTCACATGGAAAGTTTCCTCAAGATGAACAGACCCCCAACACTCTGCCAGGCACTCTCGGGAGCCTCTGAGTGGTCAGTGACTCTTCCGAGAAGTTTCCTGAGTCAGGCAATGTGGGACAGGTCACCTCCTAGCCTCCCAACTCCTGCATGCCCCCAGCTCCTCCCCTGAGAGCTGTCATGTGTCTTCGAGGGAGTCAGCAACATGGGTCACCCCTGGTTGTGCCTGAACAGTCTTCTAGACTGACTCCAAACCCATAGACTCTGGCTTTTGTGCTCAAAATCCCCTCCTCCTAGTAGCTGAGTGACCGTGGGAAGGTCATCCAACTGTCCCTTCAACTCAGCCTATGACTCCACCCTCCCTGCAACAGCCCAAGCCTGTAAGGCAGCCTTAAAGCCTTCTTTTCCCTTTATCTCCAGATTCATTTCCCATCCAGCCAACCTCCCAAGCACTATTTAGCTTTATTCTCTTCCCTCTGTCCTCAATGTCACCAGTGGTCACTGCCTCTGTCCTCCTCTTTGTTCTTACTTCTGCTATCCATGCAGGCTCTGCCCCTTCTCATGGCAAACAGTGAGTCTTTTAAATATGAAAATCCATGTGTCATGCCTCTCCAGTCAAAACTTTTGGATGACTTACATTGACCTAAGGTAATGCATGGGCCACAGCAGTGAACGATGTCCACTCTGGAGCCCGGGTTCCTACCAGCTTTGTGACTGTGGCTAGCTGGTCCACCTCTCCCTGCTTCTGGTTTCTGAGCTGTACCTACAGAGCAGGGATTTTGCAAAGATTAATCATATTAACAAATAAGAACTCTTAGGAAAGACATCTAGTGGAGTGTAAAGGTTCAATGCATATTAGCTCATCAACATCTTCATCATAAGCATCACTAATGGCACTATTTGAATAAAGTCCAGAATTCATAGTAGGGCACACATCTTTTTCTTTGCCTAACCCTCTGTCCCTGTGCCTTATTGTTTATGCTTCAGTCACTCTGAACTTCTTTAATCTTTGAACACCACAATGTTTCATGCACAAAGTTGTTCCTCACAGTGATGCTTATAATAAAGATTTTTTAAAGCAAAACATCCATCAGCTAAAAATGATTAGGTATAATCATGGTATAATTAAATATATCACAATCATTTTGAATTATGAGTCATGAATATTTGATAATATGAGAAAATATACAAGAAATGATAGTGTATGAAAAATGATGCAAAATTGTATCTACAGCATTATCTTGACTTGAAGGAAATAAATCACAACATTTAACAGCAGCTATCTCTGCACCTTTAGATGATGGATGATATATTTTTATTTATGCTTTGCTAAGTTTTAACATTTTATACAGTCAGCCCTGATGCCTTTCATAATGAGGAGGTGAGATACTAAAAGAAAAAGGAAAGAGAGAAAAAATCTTATCTTTTTGTTTCAAATTGAAATATTCTGGTTTTAAAAGTTAATTTAATTCAAACACATACATAATTCCCACCACACACCCTTTCATCTGTCCATAAAAACAATATTTTCACTTCTGGTCTTAAACAATTGAACTGAAATGTTCATGAAAAACCAATTCCCCTCAAAGGAAAATGTACAGTCCTAAATGAATACAATAAGAAAGAAGAAAGTCCTCAATAATCTGCTTCTACCTAGAAAAGAATGGCAAAACAACCCAAAGTGAGCAGTAGGAGGACATCATAAAACAAAAGCAGAAATCTATAAAATTGAAAACAGAGAAAAAATACAGCTAAAAATTTTGTGGAAAAAATTGATAAATCTTTTTATTTTTACAAAAATAAAAAAAATATACATGTTTTCCTCAAAAATTAAAAATAGAATAACCATATGATGTAACAATTCACTTCTATATATGTACTCAATACAATTAAAATAAGGATCTCAAAGAGATATTTGCACTTACATGATAATTGAAGCAATATTCAAAATAGCTAAGATGTGAAAAACCTAAACATGCCTGAAGAGATTAAAAGATTTAAAAAAATTGTATATGTAAGTACACATGTGAACATGCATGGATGCACATGTACATGTGTATGCACACATACACACACACACACACACAATGCCCCTGGGTTAAAAGGCTCAATCCTCAGTACTAGAAGTGGAAAAAGATAAAAAGGAGCATCCATGAGCAAGTGACATGGTGCATGAAATCTGAGGACATTACAATAAGTTAGCCTGGCACAGAACTTTAAATACTATGTAATTCCCCTATATGAGGCATCTGAAAAGATCAAAAGTGCAGATGCAACAAAATATTCAAACTCATAGAAGAAAAGTTTGCCAGGGGTCGGAAGGGGAGAGGAAGAAACAGAGTTGAAAGATCTCATGCCAAGAGTTCTTGTCATAGTAAAATAAAGTAAGATAAAATAGAACAAATAAATCACTAATATTTGAAACAAGACAGGAAGTATTACAGCTCCTATACCCATTTGAAGGACAATAAGGGAATACTATGAACAACTTTGACAAATTTGATAATTTAGTTCACAAATATGGCAGCTGAGAAATCACTAAGATAATGACATCCACCAACATAAAATAGATACCTTCAATGAAGTTTGTAATGAAAAGCCTCCTGAAAGCAAAATCTCCAGCCTACTTGTCTTCACTAGAAAATTTTACCAAATATTTGAAGAATGTATATTAGATTTGCACAATCTCTTTCAGAAAGTAGGAGGGAACTCTTTCCAAATCAATTCATGAGATATGACCATGAAACCCAAACTAAACAAAGACAGGGGATGGGGGTGGAGAAGAAAGAAAGAAAACTTAAACTCAAAAATCTTCAGCAAATATTTTTCTAGGGGTGTAGCTCAGTAGTAAATTACTTGCCTGGCTTGTGTGAGTCCCTGGGTCTAGTTCCAGCACTGCAAAAAACTAAAAACAGAAAAAAATCAACAAAATATCAGCAAATTCAATCCAAAACTAAAAAAATAGAGACCATAAAGGAGAGGAATTTATTTAAAGCATATAAGAGTGGTTTGATATTTCAAAATCAATTAATGAATCTACCTCATCAAAAGGCTAAAGATGAAAATTCCTATGATTCCCTCAACTGATGCAGAACATCCACACAAAAACCCACACACAAATGCTCAGGAAGTAAAGAACAGAAGACCACGAATTTAACTTGAAAAAGAGCACCTACAAAAAATAACAAACATCAGCTTTAATATCACAATCATGGTATTCCATTGTGGAAATTTAGATGCTTTCCACCTAAGAGCAGGAATAAGACAAGGGTGTCCGCTCTTGACACTTGTATTCAACATTGTGTTGGAAGTTTTAGTTCAGGATATTAGGCGATTAAAAAAAATGAAAACTAAAAATAGAAGAAAGAAAAAGAATGCTGATTATAAAACTATAAATGAAACTGTCCCTATTTGCAAATAACTAACACATAGAACATGGAATAGATCTATGAAAACACTGGAATTAATAGGTGGGTTGAACAAAGTCACAGGAAAAAATGCATTTCTATATACTAAAAATAAGCATACAAAAATTTTGTTAATTCCATCTATAATTACCTCAAAGAAATGTAAATAATAAGTTATAAACTTAACAAACATGCACACAGGGGCTGAGAGTAAATCTCAGCAGTAGTCTTGGCCTAGCATGCTCACGGCCCTGGGTTCAATCTGTAGTAAAACAAGAAAAAACAAATGCAAAACACATACATAATATGCATGCTGATAATTAAAAAATGTTGATGAAATAAATAAACCCAAGAAAATGAAGAACTCAAAACCTAGGAGGACAAAGAACCACCTAGATGACATGAGACTGAGCACACTGTTCAATCACCCTAGAGGACACAGGAACTCCTAGGTGACATGAGATTACAAACCATGTTCAATAACACAGGAGGACACAGGAACACCTAGGTGACAGGAGACTGCGCACCCTGTTCAATCACCCAGGAGGACAAAGGAACACCTAGGTGACATGAGACTATGCACCGGTTCAATAACCTAGGAGGACACAGGAACACCTGGGTGCTAAGAGACTGTGCACCCTGCTCAATAACCCAGAAGGACACAGGAACACCTATGTGACATGAGACTGTGCACACTCTTCAAAAATCCAGGAAGACACAGGGACACCTAGGTGACAGGAGACTGCAACTTTTCAATAACCCAGGAGGACACAGGAACACCTAGGTGACAGGAGACTGAGCACCTGTTCAATAAACCAGGAGGACACAGGAACACCTAGGTGACATGAGACTGAGCACCCTGTTCAATAACTCAGGAGGACACAGGAACACCTAGGTGTCAGGAGACTGCACACAATGTTCAATAAACCAGGAGGACAGAGGAACACCGGGGTGACATCAGAGACTGCACCCTGTTCAATAACCAAAGAAGACACAGGAACACCTAGGTGAGATGAGACTGCAGACTTTCCTATAAGCCAGGAGGACACAGGAACACCTGGGTGACATGAGACTGAGTACCATGTTCAATCACCTAGGGGGACACAGGAACACCTAGGTGACAGGAGACTGCACCATGTTCAATAACCCAGGAGGACACAGGAACACCTAGGTGACTTGAGACTGCACACCCTTTTCAATAACCCAGGAGGACACAGGAACACCTGGGAGACATGAGAATTTGCACCCTGTTCATGAAACCAGGAGGACACAGGAACACCTAAGTGACCAGAGACTGTGCACCCTCTTCAATCACCCAGTAGACACAGGAACACCAGGGTGACAGGAGACTGCAAATTGTTCAATAACCCAGGAGGACAGAGGAAAACCTGGGTGAGATGAGATTACACACCTCGTTCAATAACCCAGGAGGACACAGAAACACCTAGGTGACAGGAGAGTGTGCACCCAGTTCAATAACCCAGGAGGACACAGGAACACCTGGGTGACAGCAGACTGCGTACCCTGTTCAATAACCCAGGAAGACACAGGAACACCTGGGTGACAGGAGACTATACCTCATGCTCAATAACCAAGGAAAACGCGGAACACCTAGGTGACAGGAGACTGCGCAACCTGTTCAATAACCCTGGAGGACACAGTACACCTAGGTGACATGAGACTTCACACTCTGTTCAATAACCCAGGAGGATGCAGGAACACCTAGGTGACATGAGACTAAGCACCCTGTTCAATAACCAAGGAGGACACAGGAACACATAGGTGACAGGAGACTGCACACCCTGTTCAATAACCCAGAAAGACACAGGAACAACTGGGTAACAGGAGACTGTGCACCCTGTTCAATAACCCAGAAAGACACAGGAACACCTGGGTAACAGGAGACTGTGCACCCTGTTCAATAACCGAGAAGGACACAGGAACACATAGGTCACATGAGACTGTGCACCCTGTTCAATAATGCAGGAAGACACAGGAACACCTGGGTGACAAGAGACTGCGTACCCTGTTCAATAACACAGGAGGACACAGTACAACTTGGTGACATGAGACTGCACACACTGTTCAATAACCCAGGAAGACACAGGAACACCTGTGTGACATTAGACTGTGCACCCTGTTCAACAACCCAGGAGAACACAGGAACACCTGGGTGACAAGGTACTGCACAACCTGTTCAAATCCCAGGAGGATACAGGAACACCTAGCTGACATGAGACTGCACACCCTGATCAATAACCCAGGAGGACACGTGAAAACCAGGTGACAGCAGACTGCACACTCTGTTCAATAACCCAGGAAGACACATGAAAACCAGGTGATAGCAGACTGCACACTCTGTTCAATAACCCAGGAGGACACAGGAGTACTTTGGTGACAGGAGACTGTGCACTCTGTTCAATAACCCAGGTGGACACAGGAACTTCTGGGTGAAATGACACTACACACCCTGTTTAATAACCCAGGAGGACACAGCAACACCTGGTGACATGAGACTTTGCACCCTCTTCAATAACCCAGGAGGACACAAGAACACCTGGGTAACAAGAGACTAAACACCCTGTTCAATAACCCTGGAGGACACAGGAACACCTGGGTGAAATGAGACTGTGCACCCTGTTCAAAAACCGAGGAGGAAACAGCAACACCTGGGTGACATGAGACTATGCACCCTGTTCAATAATCCAAAAAACACAAGAACACCTGGGTGAGAGGAGACTGCGCATCCTGATCAATAAACCTGGAGGACACAGGAAAAACTTGGTGACAGGAGATTGCACACCCCGTTCAATAACCCAAGAGGACAGAGGAACACCTTGGTGACATGAGACTGTGCACCCTGTTTAATAACCCAGGATGACACAGGAACACCTGGGTGAGAGGAGACTGCGCATCCTGATCAATAAACCTGGAGGACACAGGAAAAACTTGGTGACAGGAGATTGCACACCCCGTTCAATAACCCAAGAGGACAGAGGAACACCTTGGTGACATGAGACTGTGCACCCTGTTTAATAACCCAGGATGACACAGGAACACCTGGGTGAGAGGAGACTGTGTACCCCCTGTTCAATAATCCAGGAAGACACAGGGACACCTAGGTGACAGGAGAATGCAACTTTTCAATAACCAGGGAGGACACAGGAACACCTAGGTGACAGGAGACTGAGCACCTGTTCAATAACCCAGGAGGACACAGGAACACCTAGGTGACATGAGACTGAGCACTCTCTTCAATAACCCAGGAGGACACAGGAACTCCTAGGTGACCAGAGACTGTGCACCCTGTTCAATCACCCAAGAGGACACAGGAACAACAGGGTGACAGGAGACTGCAAAATGTTCAATAACCCATGAGGACATGGAACACCTGGGTGAGATGAGACTGCACACCCTGTTCAATAACCCAGGAGAACACAGGAACTCATAGGTGACAGGAGATAGTGCACCTGGTTCAATAACCCGGAAGGACACAAAAACAACTGGGTGACAGGAGACTGGAACTCATGCTCAATAACCCAGGAAAACACGGAATACCTAGGTGACAGGAGATTGCGCAACCTGTTCAATAACCCTGAAAGACACAGTACACCTAGGAGACATGATACTTCACACTATGTTCAATAAACCAGGAGGACACAGGAACACCAGTTTGACATGAGACTGCGCACCCTGTTCAATAACCCAGGAGGACACAGGAACACCTAGGTGACATGAGACTGCGCACCCTGTTCAATAACCCAGGAGGACACAGGAACACCTAGGTGACAGGAGTCTGTGAATCCTGTTCAATAACCCAGGGGGATGCAGGAACAGCTAGGTGACATGAGATTGAGCACCCTGTCCAATAACCCAGGAGGACACAGGAACACATAGGTGACAGGAGGCTGTGCACCCTCTTTAATAACCCAGAAAGACAGAGGAACACCTCGGTAACAGGACACTGGGCACCCTGTTCAATAACCGAGGAGGACACAGGAACACATAGGTCACATGAGACTGTGCACCCTGTTCAATAATGCAGGAAGACACAGGAACACCTGGGTGACAGCAGACTGCGTACCATGTTCAATAACACAGGAGGACAGAGTACAATTTGGTACATGACACTGCACACTCTGTTCAATAACCCAGGAGGACACAGGAACACTAAGTGACATGAGACTGAGCACCCTGTTCAATCACCCTAGAGGACACAGAACTCCTAGATGACATGAGACTACACACCATGTTCAATAACACAGGAGGATACAGGAACACCTAGGTGGCAGGAGATTGCACACCCTGTTCAATCACCCAGAAGGACAAAGGAACACCTAGGTGACATGAGACTGTGCACCGGTTCAATAACCCAGGAGGACACAGGAAGACCTAGGTGGCATGAGACTGCACAACCTGTTCAATAACCCAGGAAGACACAGGAACTCTTAGGTGACATGAGACTGTGCACCCTGTTCAATAACCCAGGAGGACACAGGAACACCTGGGTGACATGAGACTGCAATCCTTGTTCAAGAAACCTAGAGGACACAGTAACACCTTGTTGACATTAGACTGTGCACACTGTTCAATAACCCAGGAAGACACAGGAACACCTAGGTGTCAGGAGAATACAACTTTTCAATAACCCAAGAGGACACAGGAACACCTAGGTCACAGGAGACTGAGCACCTGTTCAATAAACCAGGAGGACACAGGAACACCTGGATGACAGGAGACTGCAAACCCTGTTCAAGAAACCTAGAGGACACAGTAACACCTTGTTGACATTAGACTGTTCACACTGTTCAATAACCCAGGAGGACACAGGAACACCTAGGTGACAGGAGACTGAGCACTCTCTTCAATAACCCAGGAGGACACAGGAACACCTAGGTGTCAGGAGACTGCGCACACTGTTCAATAAACCAGGAGGACACAGGAACACCTGGGTGACATCAGAGACTGCATCCTGTTCAATAACCCAGGGGGACACAGGATCACCTAGGTGAGATGAGACTGCAGCCTTTTCTATAATCCAGGAGTACAAAGGAACACCTGGGTGACATGAGACTGAGTACCCTGTTCAATCACCCAGGAGGACACAGGAACATCTAGGTGACAGGAGACTGCACCATGTTCAATAACCCAGGAGGACACAGGAACATTTGGGTGACATGAGAATGTGTACCCTGTTCAGTAACCCAGGAGGACACAGGATCACCTGGGTGACATGAGAATGTGCACCCTGTTCAGTAACCCAGGAGGACACAGGAACACCTAGGTGACAAGAGATTGTGCACCCTTTTCAATCACCCAGTAGACACAGGAACACCAGGGTGACAGGAGACTGCAAATTGTTCAATAACCCAGGAGGACAGAGGAAAACCTGGGTGAGATGAGACTGCACACCCTGTTCAATAACCCAGGAGGACACAGGAACACCTAGGTGACAGGAGAGTGTACCCCCAGTTCAATAACCCAGAAGGCCACAGGAACACCTGGGTGACAGCAGACTGCGTACCCTGTTCAATAACCTGGGAAGACACAGGAACACCTGGGTGACAGGAGACCGCATCTCATGCTCAATAACCCAGGAAAACACAGGAAGACCTAGGTGACAGGAGACTGTGCAACCTGTTCAATAACCCTGGAGGACAATTTATACCTAGGTGACATGAGAATGCACTCTCTGTTCAATAACCCAGGAGGACACAGGAACACCAGGGTGACATGAGACTGCACACACTGTTCAAAAACCCAGGAGGACACAGGAACACCTAGGTGACAGGAGACTGTGAATACTGTTCAATAACCCAGGAGGATGCAGGAACAGCTAGGTGACATGAGACTGAGTACCCTGTTCAATAACCCAGGAGGACACAGGAACACATAGGTGACAGGAGGCTGTGCACCCTCTTTAATAACCCAGAAAGACAGAGGAACACCTCGGTAACAGGACACTGGGCACCCTGTTCAATAACCGAGGAGGACACAGGAACACATAGGTCACATGAGACTGTGTACACTGTTCAATAATGCAGGAAGACACAGGAACACCTGGGTGAGAGCAAACTGCGTACCCTGTTCAATAACACAGGAGAACACAGTACAACTTGGTGACATGAGACTGCACACTCTGTTCAATAACCCAGGAGGACACAGGAACACCTGGGTGACAAGGTACTGCACACCCTGTTCAAAACCCAGGAGGACACAGAACCACCTAGATGATATGAGACTGAGGACCCTGTTCAATCAACCTAGAGGACACAGGAACTCCTAGGTGACATAAGACTGTACACTCTGTTCAATAACCCAGGAGGACACAGGAACACCTGTGTGACATGAGACTTTGCACCTTGTTGAATAACACAGGAGGACACAAAAACACCTGGGATACAAGAGACTGTGTACAGTGTTCAATAACCCAGGAGGTCACAGGAACACTTGGGTGACAGGAGACTGTGCACCCTGTTCAATAACCCAGAGGACACAGAAAAACGTGGGTCCAGGAGACTGTGTACCATGTTCAATAACCCAGGAGGACAGAGGACGTTCTGGGTGACAAGAGACTGCACACCCTTTTCAATAACCCAGGAGGACAAAGGAACATCTGGGTGACATGAGACTGTGGACCCTGTTCAATCACCCTAGAGGACACAGGAACACCAGGGTGACAGGAAACTGCAAATTGTTTAATAACCCAGGAGGACAGTGGAACACCTGGGTGAGATGAGACTGCGCACCCTGTTCAGTAACCCAGGAGGACACAGAACTCCTGGGTGACATGGGACTGTGCATGCTGTTCAATCACCCAGGGGGACAGAGGAACACCTAGGTGACATGAGACTGTGCACCCTATTCAATAACCCAGGAGGTCACAGGTACACCTAGGTGACATGAGACTGTGCACCCTGTTCAATAACCCAGAGGACAGAGTAATACCTAGGTGACATGAGACTGCGCACCCTGTTCGATAACCCCAGAGGACAGAGAAACACGTAGGTGATAGGAGACTGTGCACCCTGTTCAATAACCCAGGAGGACCCAGGAACACCTAGGTGACAGGAGACTGCACACCCTGTTCAATAACGCAGGCGGACACAGGAACACCTAGGTGTCAGGAGACTGCACAGCCTTTTCAATAACACAGGAGGACACAGGAACACTGGGTGACAGGAGACTGCTCCCTGTTCAATCACCCAGGTGTACACAGGAAAAACTGGGTGACATTGGGAAGACTGCACACCCTGTTGTTCTTACCCTGTGAGGAACCAGGTGGGACCCTTGCCCTCTAGGGAATAAGGCCCAGACTAACTGCTCAGGCCTGCCTGCTTATTCAGACACCCAATCATGAAAGACCATGGCATAAAGCCTTGCGTCTGCCATACCTTGCGTCCCTCTTTCCTTCTTTGGGTTTGGGTAGGTGAGTACATCCTCACACCGCCACAGCAGATGAGTCCATACCTCTTAGCAGATAAGCTGTAATAAATCATTGCATATGTCGACCTGGATCGCAAGTCAACAGGAGGAAAAGGAGCAAACTGGAGAAATACATCAACAACAAAGGATTTATGGGACCATCTTTTGACCAGGTCCATAAAGGTCAAGGTAAATCTAGAAGTTATGGCCCTGCATGCCCCTTTCTGTCTCAGAAAGGGGACTCTGTAGTGAAACAGGCACACAAGGATTACTCCTGACCAGTCGCTGACCTGGACCCACAGAAATGTAGGATGGACTTGTAGATGAGACCCCTGAAGGGGATGGCCACCAGGACAGTTCTGGGAAGGACCACCCCAGATGAAAGCCCCCACCTCCCGACTTCTGACAGAGTGCAGAAGGTGGTCCCTGCTCCCTGGGGTCTTCACCACAGCCATATTCTGCAAACAGCACTGTCCCTTGTGGTTCTCTGGTCGGAGACCTCCTCTCTCTCTCTCTCTCTCTCTCTCTCTCTCTCCCTCTCTCTTTCAGCTTCACTTACCTTCACCTTACTTTGATTTGCTTCCTCCTGTAATAAAGTCCCCTTGCATGGTGGTCTCTGACCTTAAATTTACATTTCTTTGGTTGGAATGTAAGAACCGAGAGCTTCAGCCTCCCCCACTCCTGTGACCCTCACTGGCCTCCACTGTGGGTTCCCAACCATGAAACCATCCAATTCATGTCAAGATTGCATAACGAGGCTCAAATTGCATTGCAAATGTAATTAGCTAATCACATGGCGTTCCGTTATTTAATTTTCTCGCAGTGCGATAAGAGCGAACACCCAGGCACCGGCTTATGAGCTTGTTTTACATGTACTAATTCACCTACTCCTCCCCCAAACCCTATGCAGTAACAACTTGAGTATTTTTTAAGGTGATGGAATGTAAACATCAACATGTTTAGTTTATGTTAAGTACTTGTAAGACATGGAGCTGCACCCTGGGAGAACGGCGGTGAACCGCACCACTTCCCTGTGCTTCCTCCAAGACACGGCCCCCAATCCTAAGGTAGTCCAAGTGCCACTTCTTGGTAAGCTTCCTCTCTCTGACACCAGGTGACACACATGAACCAGAGGACAGAAACACTTCACTGAGACCAGCTTCTGTGCCTTGCAGCTGATCGATGACATGTGCTTAGCAGATGTCATACAGAGAGCCCAAAATTTGAGGAGGGAACCCTAAAAGGGTTCTCTCATGAGGAATCAATTAACCACAAGTGTGGTAGACAGAATCAAGCCCCCATAGATGCTCATATGTCCTTCCAGAAATAGTGGATAGGGCACCATCCAGACCCAGGGGAAGCAGCTGAGAAACTGGTGTATGACTATTGCTTTAAACAAAGCATCTCACTCAATCCAGCATGGTAGCCCCCGAAAATGGTACTCCCATTTTGCTCATGATAAAACCAAGGATGACCCAAAAAGGTCTAGTAACTTGCCCAATATCACACAGCTAAAAGGTGGCAGAGCAGGATTGGAAGCCAGCACTGTGATTTCTGTATTTTCTAGGGGAGAAGGGGAGGGGCTGCCTTCCCTGAGACCTTGCTGAGGGACAGTCTCACACGCCACAGTCACCTCCAGATTCCACTGTCTAGACGCCACCCCAAAACCAGTGAACAGAGAGGGAACAGAGGAGTGAACAGAGAAAGAAGGCAGCAGAGTCTGGGTTCCGGCAAGACTCCTGGTCCCTGGGTCACTTCCACGGCCTTGCAGGAAGCAGACCTGGTCATTGTGAGAAACACCAATGCCAACCCATCTGCAGGGTATCCCTGTCCCCCCTCAGAGACTGGACTCAACATCACAACTTCTCTTCAGCCCAAATTCAATCAGGGGCATCAGCTTTGGATCGACATTGCAGAAGATGCAATTTGTAAGTCATAGAGATGTGACCTGGGACTCAGCTGATTTAATCAGGTGAGTAAATCATACTTGACCAGTGCCTCTGTTTGTGGGATCTGTCTTGTTTACTTCTTCTACAACCAAAAGAGGCATAAGGCTCCAACGCAGTGTCCAAGTAATTTCCAAGGTGCATTTAAACCCCAAACCTTAAATCCAATCACATCGACTTTCTTCAGTTCGCATTCACATTTTCCGTAGACCACAGGGTGACCTGGCTTCTGAAGGAAGCCCAGCACTCGTAGAGACTACTGATTTGCCTACAGTAAGGTGGCCTCGCTCCAGGATCCCATCTGCCCTGGTTATGGTTCTGGGAATTTAGTATACCTGACAGCTTCTACTCTGACACCTGTGGAATAGACACATGCTATATCACCTGAATGCTTGAGAACCCCAAGAACAGTCCAGGTCCACAAACCCAGGCCTCCCAAATGGGCGTCCAGTGGCAGGAAGTTTGTCAGGCAACTTCGGAGGTGACCTCCTAACTGGAAGCAACAACTACCTGAGCTTCAATTGTTGACGTGACAGGTCAAACAGCTTTCATAGGTTCCTACTCCAAACCCTCTGATTATAGGGTAAATACAGATTCCTGTTTGTAATTGCTGCAGCTTGGGTTAAGAAATTATTATGGGACCCAAATTTTAATTAATGAAAACAAGTTCAGAGTTCAGTGTCGGAGGACAGTGGTAGCCACGCTTATCTCCTGCAGGACTCCAAGGTTGTCCGAAGGCGCAGAAGCGAGGCTGGGAAGTCAGCTGGGTGAATTAACAGCCTTGAAACTGTCAGAACAGACTCCCAGCCTGCACCTTCACTCCTCATGACCCAAAAGGAAAATATAAGACGCCCAACGTATGTCGGCCAACTCTCAGGTTTGCCAGTTGATGGGATGTGGTCCGAATCCACCTTGCACTGAACCCTGGCTGCTTGTTAGTTGTACACTTCTTCACAGCATATTAAAGTTTCCCCTCATTGCGGAGAGACAACATCAGCTCATAAGATCTTCCGTCCAAGTCAGACGAGGAGACAGAGCTTATGGGATGTAGCTCCTTAAATAGAGCTGGGTGGGCCCAGTTCCTCTCAACTGTGAGACCTTCCAACCACTGGAAATGGAAGAGGTAAATTACCTGCTCCCCACGCCACACATCCAACAACTAAGTTAAACAGTCCTCACAGACGATCCTACACAAGAAGGAAATGGGAACCCCGAAGGAGCCACTGGCCCACAGCCCTGTGGCTCACAGGCAGGAACTCAGAGGAAGTTCTTGCCTGGGACTGAAGACCAGGGATTGATCCTCCCTGGCCCCAGGGGCCACCCCTGATGGGGAAACTCAGAAGTTAGCGAGCATCTGTGGCCAGGTGGCTCTCAGCTTGCTTCCTGTACAGTTTGAGAGACACCGGGCTGCACTGATTGGATGCAGCCTCTGTCCTTTTAAATTTGAGGTGACAGCGCCTCGGTTGGTAGACCTCCCCCAGCTCTGCGTGGACCTCCTATGAAGACCACTGATGTTCCCTCCGTTGAGCGAGAGCCATGAACATGGACGTCGCTCACTTAAGCTATAAGCCCAGAAGCTCCTAGAAGCCCTGTGCTTGGACTAAGAGACGGACTCCAAATCTCTCTGACGGCCTCTGGTGAGACAAAACGTCCTCTTCAGCACCATATTTGCACTTTCCAAGGTCTTAACTGACATTTGCACAGTCAGACCCTCAGTCTTTTCCTGGGGTGCCCCACATTTCTCCCATGCTTGGGGATCATTTTAATGTTAGCATTGTTTGTTGGCAGGAGGTTGAGAATTTTCCAAACCTGGTGGGGTCCATTTCCGCCATGCTGCTTGACAAGGTCCGAGCATGGGGAAGGGCTAGGCAAGACCGCCATTCCAGGAAATTGCCACTGTCATCTCTCCTAGGAATTGGGTGTTGTTTTGTAATTATCATGCTTAAAACTGTGCAATTGCAAATCGTATTCCCTGGATTGTTGTGATAAGAATTTAGCCTCAATGAGTCTGCGGAGCTTGGGGGAGGATGGGGAATGCTTTAAAAAATGCACCAATATCACACATAAGTTTGAAAGTACAGAGTTTGAGGAGTTATTCAGAAAACCACAGTTCAGGAATGGCTTGCTCCTATGCTGACCACACCTGCCCCAGTTAATGCTTTAGGACAGACTGACAGAACAGGAGACTTGTTGTCCCCACAGTACTAGGACTGCCCTACTCAGCTTATAAGACTGGGGGACATTTGTGGTATCCACCTAGAGGGAAACACGCAAATAAGTATAAGAACCCACCTCCCACAGATCAACATCTTCCCTATACAGGAGTGTACAATAAATATGGTGAATAAAAAATTAATATTTATAGTAAATGGACAAATGTCCAGTATTTGTCCTTCCTTCAAAGGCTTGTACATCAAGGGCTGTCCTGGAAATGTAGGACTAAAGAACAAAGAAAGAACATATGCAAACACCTAGAAAAATACTATATTAAGATCAAATGCCCTCATTACATTGGCTGTGAGTAGTTTATGCTGGCTTGGGTCTCACATGTGTATTACAATAGGTAGAGAACAAATCAATGACATAAAGAATAATAGGATAAAATTAAGCACTCACGCTGATTGTTTGGCAGTAAACAACCTAACTTAGTCTTAACTGAGCTTGTTTAGGTAACATAGTAGACCATTAAGGTTAAATGAAAAACATAATCATATAGAGAGGTACAATCTCGGGAGATCCAAGATGGTGGACTAGAGGGAGGCTGCGTTCCTTGTCACTCCATAATGCCGGTTTCAAGCAGAGGATATCGGTTTCTCGGTGAGGCAGTTTTTGCTGCTTATCGATCACCTGGTGTTTACCCATTTGTCTGCTGTGATGACCTGCAGTCTGCCAGCATATCGACACCTTTTTTGAGAGCAGATTGCTCACTGTCAGGCATCTATCATCCGCCATTTGCCTGCCTCTCACCTGTCCATCGACTGCCTTACACCTATCCATCACCCAACGCTTGAGGTTCACCTCCCGATCGTCCGACAACAGTCAGCAAACTGATTGCCAAACACCAGTGGAGCACCAGCTGCCTGCTGCTGCCTGGAAGTTCTCTGTCACAGTACCTGCAGGTTTGATTACATGTGGCTGCTGCCATTTTGAGACAACAGCCAGGCCCCATAGGACCCCTGGCCGGACTGACTGAGCCCCGTCTCCAGGATCCCTCAGCCTAACCGATTACTCCCTGCCTCTGGGGCCCTCACATTGACTGACTGCTCCCTGCCGCCAGGACCCCCAGACGAACTGACTGCACCCTATCACCAGGACCCCAGACCGACTGATTGCAACTGGCCTCCAAGGTCCCACAACCACACCAAACACACCGGACCTCCAGGACCCCTGCCAGACCAACTGCGTCCTGTCTCCAGGACCTCCAGCTGACCACATCCACCCCTGAGCTACAGTTCCCCATTTGCCAACACGTTTCAAAGTCAGAACAGCCATCTTGGATAATCCTGGAACCTGTAGCTCCGATCTTTGGGTGGGGCAAATCCCATACTGAGATGCCTGCTGGAGGCTTGAAGCTCATTGTCAGGTACCTCTCATGAATCAGGCTAATGAACACTGGGAGGTTTCATTAGTATATAACTGTTATACAGTAGATTTTCTTTTTTCTCCTTTTTAAAAAATTTAAGTTTTTATTTCTTTACTTTTTTTGCTCTCTTTTCCTTTTGTTTACCTGTTCCCTCAGAGTCTCTTTCTCTGTCTTTTGCATGCTAACATTCGATTTCTTTTGATTACACTCTCACCCTTTCAATTTTCTAGAACTTCTGTATATTCTTTTCTTATCCCATTAACAGCCACATTCTACATCCCTCTGCATCCTCTTTGTCCGCCATTAGAAAATGCAGACCTTATTGCAAACATGTTTGTTTTACCAAAGATAATATTTGAACTCATTTTGTTTATTATGACAATTTTGTTGTTGCCCCCATAGGGGCTATTTGCTCTATGATTGCATAGTGTCTGATTTGGGCACTGCTAATATTGATCTCCCCTTAAAGAAAGGGTTTTGGAAACCTATAGGGCCACTATAAGCCTATAGTGGGAAACCTGCAATACCCCAGATCTGCACTGCTAGAGGGGAAGATACTTGAACAACATGAAAAAACAAGGGAAGAAAATGATCCAAACAAATCTAGATTCTATATTAATAAAATCCAATGACAGTATGTTAGAAGAAATGTCAGAAAAGGACTTCAGATTATACATGATTAAGATGATTTGCGAAGCAAAGGATGAGATAAGAGAGCAAATGTAGGCAATGAATGATAATACCAATAAGCTGAAAGAGCACCTGCAGGAAGCAAAAGATCATTTCAACAGAGATTGAGATTCTCAAAAAAAAACCAAACAAAACAAAAGGAAATCCTTGAAATGAAGGAGTCAATAAACCAAATAAAAAACTCAATGGAAAGCATCACCAACAGACTAGACCACTTGGAAGACAGAATCTCAGACAATGAAGACAAAATATTTAATCTTGAAAATAAAGTCGCCCAAACAGAGAAGATGGTAAGAAATCATGAACAGAATCTCCAAGAACTATGGGACATCATGAAAACACCAAATTTAACAATTATTGGGATTGAGGAAGGCACAGAGATACAAACTAAAGGAATCAACAACCTATTCAATGAAATAATATCAGAAAATTTCCCAAACCTGAAGAATAAAAAGGAAAATCAAATACAAGAGGCTTACAGAACACCAAATGCACAGAATCACAACAAATCCACACCAAGGCACATTATAATGAAAATGCCTAACATTCAAAATAAAGATAGGATTTTGAAGGCCGCAAGAGAAAAACATCAGATTACGTATAGGGGGAGACCAATACGGATAGCAGCCGACTTCTCAATCCAGACTCTAAAAGCAAGAAGGGCCTGGACCAACATATTTCAAGATCTGAAAGAACATGGTTGCCAACCAAGAATCCTATACCCAGCAAAACTAACCTTCAGATTTGAAGATGAAATAAAATCCTTCCATGATAAACAAAAGTTAAAATAATTTACAAATAGAAAGCCTGCACTACAGAATATTCTCAACAAAATATTCCATGAGGAGGAAATGAGAAACAACAATGTAGGTCAGCAAAGGGAGGAACTTCCTTAGAGAAAAACCACTCAAAGCGCATTCCAGAAAAGAATGAAAAATCAACAACTAAATGACCCAACATTACAGCTCAAAGCCCTAGAAAAAGAACAGAATAACAGCAAAAGTAGTAGAAGACAGGAAATATTTAAAATCAGAGCTGAAATCAATGAAATTGAAACAAAAGAAACTATTCAAAAAATTGACAAAACAAAAAGTTGTTTCTTTGAGAAAGTAAACAAAATAGAAAGAACCTTAGCCATACTAACAAAGAGAAGGAAAGAGAAGGTTCAAATTACTAAAACACGTGATGCAAAGGAAATATCATGACAGATGCCACTGAGATACAGAAAATAATGAGAAGCTACTTTGAAAATCTCTATTCCAACAAAATAGAAACTACCGAAGACATTGACAAATTTCTAGAGACATATGCCCCTCCCAAACTGAACCAGGAGGACATACACAATTTAAACAGATCAATATCAAGCAATGAAATAGAAGAAGCCATTAAAAATCTACCATCAAAGAAAAGTCCAGGACCAGACAGATTCTCAGTCAAGTTCTATGAGACCTTCAAAGAAGAACTCATTCCAATACTTATCAAAGTATTCCAGGAAATAGAAAAGGAGGGTACCCTACCGAACTCATTCTATGAAGCTAATATCACCCTCATACCCAAACCAGGAAAAGACACATCAAGGAAAGAAAATTTTAGACCCATATCCTTGATGAATATAGATGCAATAATCCTTAACAAAATATTGGCAAACCGTATCCAAAAACATTTTCAGAAAATTGTGCACCACGATCAAGTGGGGTTCATCCCTGGAATACAAGGATGGTTCAACATTCATAAATCAATAAACGTAATCCATCATGTCAATAGACCTAAGGATAAGAATCATATGGGTATTTCAATTGATGCAGAAAAAGCGTTTGACAAAATATAGCACACCTTCATGCTCAAAACACTAGAAAAAATAAGGATAGTAGGAACATACCTGAACATTATAAAGGCTATTTATGCTAAGCCCATGGCCAACATCATTCTTAATGGAGAAAAACTGAAACCATTCCCTTTAAAAACTGGAACAAGACAGGGATGTCCTCTTTGACCACTTCTATTCAACATTGTCCTGGAAACTCTAGCAAGAGCATTTAGGAAGACTAAAGAAAATAAAGGGATACGAATAGGAAAAGAGGAACTTAAGCTGTCACTATTTGCGGACGACATGATTCTATATTTAGAGGATCCAAAAACCTCCTCCAGAAAACTTCTAGATCTCATCAATGAATTCAGCAAAATAGCAGGCTATAAAATCAACACGCATAAATCTAAAGCATTTTTATATGCAAGCGACGAAACAGCTGAAAGGGAAATGAGGAAAACAACTCCATTTGCAATAGCCTCAAAAAAAATAAAACACTTGGGAATCTATGTAACCAAAGAGGTAAAAGAACTCTACAATAAGAACTACAGAACACTAAAGAAAGAAATTAAAGAAAACCTTAGAAGATGGAAAGATCTCCCATGTTCTTGGATAGGCAGAATTAATATTGTCAAAATGGACATACTACAGATTCAATGCAATTCCAATTAAAATCCCAATGACGTACCTTACAGAAATAGAGCAAGCAATCATGAAATTCATCTGGAAGAATAAGAAAGCCAGAATAGCTAAAGCAATCCTTAGCAGGAAGAGTGAAGCAGTGCATATCACAATACCAGAACTTCAACTATACTACAAAGCAATAGTAACAAAAACAGCATGGAATTGGCACCAAAATAGACAGGTAGATCAATGGTACAGAATAGAGGACATGGACACAAACCCAAATAAATACAATTTTTTCACACTAGTCAAAGGGACCAAAAATATGCAATGGAGAAAAGATAGCCTCTCAACAAATGGTGCTGGGGAAACTGGAAATCCATATGCAACAGAATGAAATTAAACCCCTATCTCTCACCCTGCACAAAAATCAACTCACAATGGATCAAGGACCTTGAAATCAGACCAGAGACCCTACATCTTATAGAAGAAAAAGTAGGTCCAAATCTTCAACTTGTTGGCTTAGGATCAGACTTCCTTAACAGGACTCCCATAGCACAAGAAATAAAAGCAAGAATCAATTACTGGGATAGATTCAAACTAAATAGCTTTCTCTCAGCAAAGGAAACTATCAGCAATGCGAAGAGAGAGCCTACAGAGTGGGAGAATATCTTTGCCACTCATACTTCAGATACAGCGCTAATTTCCAGAATATATAAAGAACTCAAAAAACCCTACACGAGGAATACAAATAACCCAATCAACAAATGGGCTAAGGATATGAACAGACACTTCACAGAAGAAGATCTACAAGCAATCAACAAACATATGAAAAAGTGTTCACCATCTTTAGTAATAAGAGAAATGCAAATCAAAACTACACTAAGATTCCATCTCACCCCAATTAGAATGGCGATTATCAAGAATACAAGCAACAGTAGGTGTTGGCGAGGAAGTGGGGAGAAAGGTCCACTCATACATTGCTGGTGGGGCTGCAAATTAGTGCAGTCACTCTGGAAAGCAGTGTGGAGATTCCTTAGAAAACTTGGAATGGACCTACCATTTGACCCAGCTATCCCACTCCTTGGCCTATACTCAAAGGACTAAAATCAGCATGCTACAGAGATACAGTCACATCAATGTTCATAGCTGCTCAATTCACAATAGCCAGACTGTGGAAACAACCTAGATGTCCTTCAATTGATGAATGAATAAAGAAACTGTGGTATATATATACAATGGAATATTACTCAGCTATAAAGAATAATAAAATTATGGCATTTGCAGTCAAATGGATGAAATTGGAGAATATCATGTTAAGTGAGATAAGCCAATCTCAAAAATCCAGAAGTCAAATGACCTCACTGATAAGTGGATGATGACACATAATTAGGGGTGGGAGGCGGGCAAGAATGGAGGAAGGAGGGACTGTATAGAGGGAAAAGAGAGGTGGGAGGGGTGGGGGGGAAGGAAAAAATAATGGAATGAATCAAACGTCATTACCCTATGTAAGTTTATGAATATGCAAATGGTATGCTGTTACTCCATGTACAAGCAGAAACAACATGTATCCCATTTGTTTACAAAATAAAAATAAATTTAAAAAAAAAGATAATCATATGAGTTAAAGATCAGCGCATGTTTTGCTTAGCAGTTCAGTAAATTTAGCTTAAAGCAAAATAGAGTCACTATGCAGACAATAGGTCTGACACCAGAGGGCAAATGAAGTCCAGCAGGGTGAAAAGAGGAATTTGCTTATGTGTGTAACTTTAAGTAAATATAGAAGGTTGACCTTCATGTTGCGGCTCTGCCTTAGACACCCGCTGGAGCATGTGGTTGATGACAGGTATGGTGGTGATCCCTCTGTAGCTTGTGTCTTGTTTAACCTGCTTTACTTAATGCTGTGGAAGAAGAGCTGAAACAGATCTGAGCAGCGTTTGCTTCGAGTTGCTCCAGGGGTTTGAGTCATGGCCTGCGCTGACCCCACCCATCTTTCGGGGACCCGCGAGTGGCTGGATCGGCTCCCAGCACACACCATCAGGTCCTGGCTCCCTTTCTTCACGGTCCTTTCCTGACTTGTCTCTTTTCCCGCGTTTTCCAATCAACAACTCCTCTGCCACTATGCTCAGGAATGGCCGTGGCTCTACTCCCAGCACGGAAGTCACAGGGCTGCTCTACGCATCCCGCAGGTGACGCAATGCTGGCAACAGGATCCCTCTCCTACCTCCCAGCCACACCCATGACTTTCTCCTGATCTCTCAGTGCCCAGAAGCAGAGCCTCCAACGGTCCACACGCCACCGCGGCTTTCTCTAACCCTGCAGAATGCCCGGGCCTCTGCTCTTGCTCAGTTCTAAGCTACTGCCAAATCGCTTATGGCAGCACCCGACTTTCAAGTACTAAGATATTCATTTTTATTGCTTCAAGTAATTACCTCAGATCACAATGGCTTAGAACAGCAGCCATGCCTCACCCCTCGTTTCTGGGACACTTTCACCAGTTGCCTGTGGCCCAAGATCATCCACTAGTCCACCCTCAGGCTGCCATCCAGGACTGTCATCACCCAAGACTTGGCTTCAGAGGATAAGCTGCTCGTGAAGAAGTCCACACTGCAAGGAATGAGGTCTCTGGGGAGAGGCCAGTGAGGAATGCCATCACGTGCACAATCAAGACCTGGCCGGAAATAGAGCTGAAGTCACTCCGGGAAAAAGGTGTGTTCATTCCGGCACTGGGAGGAATTAGGGCTGCCTCAGGTTTTGTGACAAATGAATATCAAATAAAAGGACACTAGAATGAGAGGGAGACAATCAGGAAGCAACGGAAACCTCCGCCACATGTCCCAAAGTCACTGTCAGCAGACCCTCCCTCCCTCCCTCCCTCCAGGGCTGCGGCTGTGCTGGCCAGAGACCTGGATTGCTCCCACAGGACAGAAAGGCACAGAGTATAAAATAAGCTTTCCACACGGCAGGGCCAGGTGGGGGCCAGGGGAAAGGGTGCACAGTCAGGCTGGGTAATTTGAAGGAGGACACATGAAGGGACCTTTAACACAAGAAGAAAATTTAGCATGATCAGAACTTTCAGCATATCAGTGGGAGCAGAGAGGGCAGCCGTCTCTGGGGCCCCAAGAGGAAAGGGCAGGCAAGGTTTCTGGAGCCAGAGAAGGCTGGCTACGTGGACAGGACCATTAGACACAAGCTGCGGCCTTCAGTGGGGGACCTGGAACACCCCCAGTGAGTGGAGGGCGGTGCTGGGGGGATGCTGGACTCCGCCCTCTCCACCTCTGCTCCCGGGGAGGGGTCTCCAGGATGCACCAATCAGGGAGCCAGAGGACACAGACGCTGGCGGTGCAAACCACACACCGGCCTCTCTGGGCACAAGGAGGGCAAGAGGGTGGAAAACCAGCCTTTATGGCGAATGGAGGATGCCCGGCACTACCTGTGAGTGGGAGACACAGGGACCGGATAGGGAGACCCGGAGGCAAGTTCCTGCCCTTCTGATGTCAGGACTGTAGCAGAGGACAAGCCTGAGCTGAGCACAGGGGCAGGGACCCCAAGCAGTCCTCTCAGTCAGGACTCTGGGCCCTCCTGCCACAGGGGAGTGGCAGAGCTCAGCAGGGTTCATCGCTCCTCCCAGGCTTACCTGCCAGGTAAATCACACTCTCCCAGGGAAGGAGAGAGTCAGGAGCAGATGCCAAAGGACCTGACTGGTCTTCTCGGGACAGATGGAAAGACCCTCAACCAGTATGAAAGCGTGCCCTGCGCCCACCTTTCTCCACCCAAAGCGGGCGAGGTGAGATACTGAAAGACGTGCATACATGGTCGAAATTTACTCTGAGAATCATCTTACATCCCATCAAGGTGAAGAGCCTAGCACAGTCAGCCACACATACCGCCAGAGGCTGGCGGGAATTCAGACCAGGAAGGGACAGGAGATCCAGGCTCCCAACTCATCCCATGCCAGGCCTTCGCTCAAGGGCAGGTCAGCAGAGTCACCTGTGCCTGGGCTGCATCTCTGTCACTTTCTCATGTTAACCACTGTAGAGGGGAAATCTGGTTTTGCTTTAAATAGCTATCCAGAAAAAAAGTCACAAGAAAAATTACAAAGGAGTGTTAACGGTGCTGGAGTCTGGGCGTGGGGGAGGGGGGCATTTTCTTTCTTTTCTGACATGATATTAAACAATTTTGACAATGAGCTTATCTTGCTTTTACAATCTAAAATAAATAAATAAACAAACAATTAAGCAAATGGTTCTCACTTCCTTAAATTTTATTTGCCACCAGGGAAACTTAATGAAGTATCTACCAGCAGCAGGTTTGCTGAGATTCAGATCTCGGGGGAGCAGCTGAAATCCCCCCTGAATATATATAATAAGATGCGCATGGTCACCTCAAGCACTAGGGAGCACTCAAATGCAAACCCCTGAATTCCAAGGAGGATTCCAAATAGGCTGCTGTTCTTGATTATCCACGTAAGTTGGATAATGATTTCATGAATTCTCTTCCCTTTAATGAGCTGGGACCTCAGACTTGACCATTTTGACTAAATAGCCAGGTATTTAGAAGATTCCGAGGAATCCAGCCCACACAACACCTTTTGCACAATTAAAGTTGTAACCACAAGATAACAACTCCAGCCAGGTGTGACCTTAACTGAGAAGCATTTCATTACCCCAACCATGATAATTATTCTCTCAATAATAGGCTCAAATTTGCAAACAAACTAACAGTAAAGTGTAAGAAGTGAAAACGGAAAAACAGCTACATATCTTTCCTTCCTAACGTCATCTTCTGCTAGAGACCTCCATACTGGAACAGAAGGCAGGGAGGTTTCTTGAGACATTCTAGTTTCATGGTCCACAAGTTGTGGATCAGGACCTCGAAGTAGGTTTTGAGACAATTTGGTATGTTGCCATCAGCATTTTTACAAACTTGAAGTGAATTTCCAGTGTCAGGTCTGACATGAATATAACTTGGAAATCTTCACCTCCATCCTTACACAAGTAAAAGATGAACAAAGTGAACATCAATCACTTTTCCTCAGCCTGTCAGACAACTGAGGTTTCAGGGAACGAGGTACTGAGGCCAGTGCAGGTGCATCAGGCACTGCAGCCGAGATGTATGCATTGAGCAGAAGACCCTGGTGCACACAATGGAATAAAGACTTCAGGACCCTACCCAGAATCTGATGGTGAAAATCAGAGGAAAGTTCCCTAGTGTCTTGACAGTAGGAAAGAAGGAATAAACATTCTAGAATATTCCCCAAAAGAAGGGATAATCATTGTGAATATTTCCAGAATGTACTCCATAACAAAGAACTACTCTTCAGGCAAAAAGAATCTTCCAAAACTTATTCCTAGTGGTAAAAGGATATGTGTCCCATGCCAGCCCCTAAGAACTGGAAGGAGACAAAGATTACCCTTCTCTTTATGTCTACTCAACATTGAAATCATGGCCAAGGCGCTAGGACAAGAAAAAAAAATCTTTTGATTTCCTAAAGAAAACATGATTATATATGTAAAATAACCAAAGAATTAGCAACTGAACTAATAAGTGATCATAGTAAAACTACAGAAGATAAAGTTCACACGCAAAATCAAATTGTGTGCACATTCCAGCAATGAAAAATTGGATTTTGAAATTTAATGCACATTATTTACATTAGCACCTCAAAATGAAATATTTAGGAATAAATCTAAATAAACACATATGAGGAAAACTATAAAATTATGATGAAAGAAATTAAAGAAGGACTAAATAAATGAAGATAGAGTCCATTTTCATGGATAGGAAGATAATGTTATTGACATGTAAATTCTTCTCAATTTGATTTATAGATTCAAGGCAATTCCAATCAAAATCCTATAAAATTGCTTGTAGGTATTGACAAACTGGTTCTAAAGTTTGTATGAAAAGACTCGGAATACCTGACACAATACTGAAGAAGAATAGTCAGAAGACTGGCCCTTCCCAACCTCAAGACTTACCATATGACTACAGTCATCAAGCAGTATGGCAAAAGAATAAGCAAATGGATCAATAGAACAGAGTTAGAACCAAGAAATAGATCCATAAAATGTAAACAGCTGATTTTTTTTAAAGGAGGAGAAATTATTTAATGGAGAGAGTCCTTTCAACAAATGGTTCTGGACTGGATCAGCTGGACAAACAAATTCAAGGAATGATTGTGGACCTAGACATAAAACCTTTCACAAAAATCAACTCCAAATGATTCCAACCCTAAATTTAAAACACAAAACCATTAAAAATACTATTAGTAAAAGAAGATAACAGAGGAGATCATCTAAGTAGCCTTGGATCTGATGATTTTTCTGATACAAAACCTAAAACACAATCCAAGAAAGAAAGAAACGTTATGTTGAACTTCACTACAATAAAAGCTTCTGTTCCACATGACAGTGTTCAAATAATGAGAAGATAAGTCATAGACTTACAGAAAATATTTTAAAACCCACATCTAATTGAAGACTTTTATCCAAAATATTCAAAGAACACTTGACATTCATCAAAAAGATGATCAAACAGTACAATTAAAGTATGGTCAAAGATCCGGACAGGAACCTTAGTAAAAAGGATACATGGATGACCAGTAAGCATATGAAAAGAAGTTCAACACCATTTTCCACTAGGGAAATACAAATTAAAAAAACCTTAAGGTAGAATAAAGTCCTAAAAGATAAGGGTACTAGGCTGGGTTGAATTGTATCCTCTAAAAATAATTCATTGAAATTCTAAACCTCAGTAGCCCACAGGGTGACCTTATTTACAGAGATGGTCTTTATAGCAGTAATCCAGTTTATCGTATTGAGATCATTAGGGTAGATCATAATCTCATACAATGCAGGACAGGCACCAGAGGGCAGATGATGTGAAGACAGCCCTGCGATGTCATCAGGGTGAGCACCTACAAGTCACAGAGCACATAAGGTTACTAGAAAAGGCATAGCCTAGAATATTCCCTGGAGCCTTCAAAGGCAGCATGGTCTTGCTGACACTTTGGTTTCAGACTTCTGACCTCTAGAACTGTGGAACAACAAATTCCTGTTGTCCAAGATGCCCAGTCTACAGTGCTTTGTTACAGAAGTTCTGCACAACTAGCAGAACTGTCGCTACCTGTTGCTACCAAGAATGCAGAGCGACAGCCAATCTCACTCAGCACTGACAGAAGTACAAAAGGGCCTCATCATTGTCAAAGAAATATTGGCAATTTCTCACAAAGCTAACCGTAGTATTAATATGTAAAACTCAATTGCATTCCGAAGGCATTTACCCAACCAATTTAAAGTATTCACGAACTAACAGCATAGGAATACTTGTAGAAGCTTCCTTCGTAATCATCCAAAATCAGGAGAAGCAAACAATAAGAGAGGTTATAATAAGTCAATATCATTCATACGACAGAATATTATTCATGAATAGAAGGAATTGAGATCTTAAACACACAGGTACATCTCAAAACACACGGGCAAATCATGTGGTTATAAGTTTAGCATTATCAGAATAAGAATTGAAGGATTAAGCAGATGGTAGATTCCAGAGACCAGGTTTCTCGCTGTTGGGGTGGGAGGTCACAGGTAATGAAGGGAAAAGGTGTAGAATGCTTTACATAGCAGTTAATCAGAGTTAAGCACAAGAGTATGTGCTCAGGCTTACCTTAATATGAATGCCAGTAGCTACCTGTAGAAATGTCTGCAGGTATGTATACATGCACTGGTTACTATGCACAGGTTTATTTCCTGAACTTGCCAGTTGAGAGGTTGAGAAGCAATGACTCCCAGCAACAATGAGAAAACCTAATGCTCAGAGTGTGGCTCCTACCATTCTCCAGGAAAACAAACCAAGTTCCCCGGAGGAAGGCCAGATCCTAGGACTTGAGCAGGATATACGTAAAATGAACTTGGAGTCTCTTGCACTGCATAAAAGGATGTGTTTTTAAAAAGTAAAAGATAAGCCAATCTCAAAAAACCAAAGGACGAATGATATCGTTAATAAGTGGATGATGACACATAATGGGGGGTGGGAGGGGTTAGTGTTAGGGTTAGAGTTAGGGTTAGGGAGGGGGCAAGAATGGAGGAAGGAAGGACTGTATAGAGGGAAAAGAGGGGTGGGAGGGTGGGGGGGAAGGGAAAAAAATAACAGAATGAATCAAACAACATTACCCTATGTAAATTTATGATTACACAAATGGTATGCCTTTACGCCATGTACAAACAGAGAAACAACATGTATCCCATTTGTTTACAATAAAAAATAAAATAAAATAAAATAACACTCCAGTCCAAAAAAAAAAAAAAAAGTAAAAGAAAAATTACACTATGAGGCTATGTCAATACATGGGAGACAAATGAAAGTTCTCTCAATGATCAAGATGGGAAGAATCTAAGGAACAAAATACTATCTGAAATATAAAACAAATATTCACTTACCCCCAATATAAAACAAACACCCATTTACCTATACTGACATCATTAGAAATTGAATAGGTGAATAAGTGGTGGAGGAAATTTCTCATTTTGAAGAACTCTTAATAGTTTATGTGTGCACTTCACCCTCAAAAATAAGAAGTGGGATGTGTAGGGGAACCTCATTCCAAAGAGGGAGAGGAAAGTCACTTTACAGTAGAGAAACTTCAAAAATGCTATCTTACTCAGATGATCGAGGATGGCGTCCACAGTAATAAGACATAATGATATTTTGTGCCATGAGTACCATGTGATATGAGTGGCACTTTGCCCTGTGGCCTTCCACACGTAACCTCATCTAATGATGAAAAAGCAATCATACAAAACCTACTTCAGGGACAGTCTGCAGAACACACACCAGTGTTCCTGAAACATTAGAGGCTGTCGAAAACAGAGCAGGACTGAGATACTGTCAGCTGAGAGAATGGGAACGTGGGATCTGTCTGCACCAGTTTTGAAATTGTTTTGTCAATGGAAACTATTTCTAAAATAAAAGAACACACTTTGAAAATACCCATGCTTGAACAAATTTCTGGAGAAGAGCGGCCCCCCTGATCATTCCTGATGATGGTGCTTAATAAAGATTCAGGTATTTCTCCATCCATCATCACAGATCTCAGCCAGCCCTGTGCTATGGAATTCATGTTCAGGCTTCTCAGAATCTCAGCATCATTTTCTTCTTTTCCTGGAGAAAGATCAACACACTGTCTTCTTTATCGAGTGAAACTTGATCTTCAACTTCTGCACAACCCAAGTTTCCAGTAGTTGGTTCATAACTAATGGACTCATCCCTCCAAGGGCAGGAAATGTGACAGGAGGAATAAGACATGACAAAGTGATGCTGACATCTGAGGACAGAGGGAAATGTCAATCGGTAGATAAAGAAAGCCACGTGCTTCATGATGTGTGGCTGTGATGTTGTCCATTCTGCGCTTCCTCTACTTATCCATCCAAGTAAGAAGGTTGCTTTCATCTTTGTACGTGCTGAATTCCTAACTCTGAACCTGAGACCCAACACTTGGCAGAAAGAAAGAAAGAAAACGCCATACCTACTTTCTCCAACACCTTGTTCCCAGAGTGAGCGACCTCCTTAGGAAGAGACTGTCTCCTGATCTCAGTCACTGAGGCTGGAATAATTCCAGGTGACCTGATCACCACCCGTGCCTTGAGTTCTGAAGGATCACCTCCTAGTCCTGGTGCAGAGACGAAGCCCCCATGGAGAGCAGCTCCCGGGCCATGGACATCACTCACCCAGATTCATCCTGACTTTCCTGCCCCACAGACTCACAAAGTCAAAGTCAAATGGCCCTCCAAAGGTTCATCTTTGATTTCCTCCCAAATTCCTTCAGGTTATGTGGCATAATTTGGCTTTATTTTTAAAAACAGATTTTTGAAATATCTAATGTCTGTCTTTAAAAATGTACTTGAGTCCCTGTTTTCCCTTGTTGCTGTATTTATAGCACATTTTAAGTGGAAATTTGGGTACACTGATGAAAACAAAGCGTTTTTCAGCAACTTCTAACACCGAACATGGAGATCATTTGAGAAAAACCTCAAAAAATCGTCCTCTTTGCAAGCGGGCGTCTGCTCCTGAGACCAGGCAGAAGAGACAGGAATATTTTTAATTGAAATTCCTGTGCCAATCTCCTCTGGAAAGACAGACCAATGCCACGTCTGCTTCTCAGTGATGCAGATTGCTTCTTTGCAGAACATCTCAGGGCTTTAGTTCAGCAGAGTGCAACAAATACCAAGGCAGAGAGCACATTTCTGGCTCCAGCTTTTAATAAAGAAAGGAGTCCGGGTTTGTAACAAATCCACTGATAATCGGATCCCATGTCCCTGGCGACAGCAGCCCTCTATCAAGATCAGTGAGAAGAGCTACTCCTAATAATCACATCAGCAGCAGGAGATGTGCTGGGGAAATAGTTCAAACTCTCAAATGTTTTCA